>JAWNKV010001025.1:0-48646 GCA_035041805.1 Amiota mariae | reverse complement strand
ATAAAGAAATCTTTAGGCATGAGCTTACAAATTTCTTGTGATTCGACATCAGTCTTTCAAAATCTTAAAGATTCGCTCGTCTTGTTATCAACCATAATCAATTTTTGTTGTCCTGTCTCATACTGCTCGGTTGAAATGGTTTATTGGTTCATTATAACGATCTCCATTGCCTTTTTGATTGCATTTTATAATCTCAATATGCAGCAATCCCATCTAATACCACCAGGTGCTCAGCATTTTATGCAAATCTGCAAATTTAAGGAAAAATAATTACTACACGAAACTTACAAAGTGATATACTTACAAATTTCTTCTGCTCCCATTATCGAATAAATCCTTACAAGCTCGCTGCTTTTGTTATCAATCATAATCCAATAAGAAACAATTTGTGTAGTCCTGTTTCAAAATCAATGCTGTTTCGGAGCACATGGAGATCTCCTATGACTTTTTCACTAGATTACAACGACCCATGATCCACTGTTCCCCTTTAATTTAACTAGATGCTCAGCATTCTAAGCAAATCTGTAATATCGATCGATCACTTAAAATATTTTTGCGGTGGTTAAAAGACAAATTCCAATAGGAGTGCTGCACCTATCTCACTTGCACATGTGGGTGGTGGATGATCAGTGTTGTAAGATCCCGCACTGATTTTCAGGGCTGGCAAGACATAATTACGATAGTGCTGCCAAGGTGCAGAAAAAAATAATTGTTTTTGGAAAATGATCTTTACATATCGAAATATTGAAAAAGGGTAAAATCATCTTAGATCATAGAAACATACAGCAGATTAATACTGAACAAGTGGCAATAATCGACCTGCTGCTTTTCTGACGATTTTGTACGCCTGGTAGATTTTTCAGAAATTTTAAGTTTGTTTGTGCACATTTGTGCACTTTGTTTACATGATGACTCAACACAAATTTGTGAGTGAAAAAGAGACAAATGAGCACAAATTGAGTGCTCAAATGAGCATAAGTCATGAAATAGCCAACCGATTTACACGATTTTTGTGGCATTTTGAAGGTATGATATTTGACTATTGAAATCAGCGAAATTAAAGTTAGAATTTATAATAGAACATATTTTTTAAAGGATTCAAAAAATATTTTTCCTCAAAAACAAGTATTGCTTGCAAAGTAAAGAAACTACCAAACAAAACAAATGGTAACTGAATGAAGTTACTATTAAGGTGAAGAGCTTACCAACACAACAACTGGTTAATTATTGATGGTTATTGGATGAAGATAATTTTAGTAAATTTGGTGGCTGGAATAGTACGACATAATCTGCAATCTGTGTCCAGAGTATCCTTTATGTATCTTGTCCAATGCGACAGAGCATTTTCGTGAAGCCCGCCTCAAATACCATACAGTCATGTTTGACTATAATGCTTACAAATCTCTTGTGTTCCTCCGTCAGTCTATCAAAGGCTTACAAGTTCGCTTGTCTTGTTATCAACCATAATAAATTTGTGTGGTCCTGTCTCAAATTCAATGCTGGTTCGGTTCAAATACGAGATCTCCTATGACTTTTTCAACAACAACAGCCAAATCTACCAAATGCTCAACATTCTATGACAATCTGCAATATTGATGGGTAGATAGTGGTCACTTAAAATTTCTTTGCGGCGAGCGATAAAGAAAAACTCCAACAGCGGAAGTGGTGCACTTGTCTCATTGCACATGTGATAAGCGATCAGTGTTGTAAGATCGCGCACTGATTATCAGTGCTGGCAAGATATAATTGCGACGGGTCTGCCAAAGTGCATAAATGACTTGTATATATTCAAATGGGGTAATATACAGAATGGTTACTGAAACATACAGCAAATCAATATTATTGAATATTGGAAAAGAGTAAAATCAAGTAAAATCATACAAGCATAGAGCAGATCAATACTAAACAAATGGGAAAATCTACCTGCTACTCTTCTGACTATTCTGTGCGCCTGGTACAATTTCCAGATTTATAAGCAGCGCATGACTCAGCACAAATTTGAGCGAGAAATAAGACTTACGATAAAATGAGCAATAACTCTGATGTAGCTAACCGATTTCCCTGATTTTGATAGAACTTTGTAGATATGAGATTTGACTATAGAAATCTATTAAAATAATTTTAGAATTTCAACTAGAATATATCAATTTAAGGATTTAAAATGTACTTACTCATTAAAAACATGTATTGCTGGGAAAGTGAGGAAATTACCAAACAAAACAAATGGCAACTTAGATTCGAATCTGTCCGAATTCAGATTTATCTATATAATTGTAGATCTAACCTCAATAATAGGTAAAAGAAATGACTGTCAAATACGTTTACCGGGATTTAACTCACACTTCCAGTACTTAGATTTTGAATGAATTCAGCTCAAAACTCCACTATCTGTTCAGCCGTAGAACTTTCATTCTAATCGGTAAAGTAATTTTTGAGATATAAACATTTCAAACAGAAATGCACAGTAGGCAAATAATGTAAACAAAAACTGTTGGTTCTTTCTTAATAAGACAATTTCTGATCATTTGTTTGAGAATCTTTATTTATTTCGATTAAAACAGACTACACGTTTTATTATTTATATTCAATATCATAATTGGTTGTTTTTGTTATTTGTGCAATTCTATCTACACAAAAAGGATCGTGCACGATTCTTCTATTACTTTTGTTTGTTACTAAATTTTGCAAATTTCATCTAATCATTTTTAACTAAATTACAAAGGAGATTCTCGTTTACATTCAAATTTACATATACAACAATAATAGTTAATATTCAGATTCATATTAATGAGAGATTGCTAAGTTATTATGGTGAAGTGAGGTTGATTGATGTACTTAAAATATAAGAATAAATAATCTTAAGATCTCGAGATTAGAGTAGTGGGTAGTACATATTGTATAAATATTATAGTAATATTTTATATCAGTACATTATTTTTGTATATTATAATAGTTATTATTTAGTTTAGTGTAATGATATCTATCAATCATTTAATCAACAAGAACGGCAAGTTTATGTTGATCATCTGGTTGCTTGTTTTTATTGGGTGATGGGGATTGTGTTGGTGTAGTAACCAAATGTGCTACCCTAGCCACATGGTGGTTGTTAAACGCTTATCATAATAGAGAGAATAATATTAATATTCGTTTTTGGCATATACGCGTGTGTTCACTATTCTTACTTAAAGGACTAAAATGAGACTGAGAGAAGTACATACGCTCGATGCATGCACAGCACACACGCACATCACAATTTTGTACACATTATACATAATTCGAAGAAGCTGCTCTGGGTTGTTTTTGTTGTCCACCTTTCAATTCGTTAAAACACTTATTGTTGCCTTATGGGCAGAGGATGACCCTCCGAATTAAAGACCCATTTCTCTAAATCAATTTCTTTGCGATTATCACTAAACAGTAAATAGAAATACTTAAGTGTCTCGCTCATCCAGAAACTTTCCATCATATCACGCAGTCGCGTATTCAAAATATTCTTCACATTTCCAATTGATGTATAGCCAGCGGAGACCTTTGTATGTTTCTCGAATGCTTCGAAGATCTGCCAGCCCATGTCTTGATATTTGCGTTCGCCGGTCAATGCATAAAAGTAGTAAAGAGTCTCTATGAATTCTGGGCGTAACAAATTGTGGGCATCATTTGGTTTAACGTAGATGTCCTGTTCTTCGTTGTCATTCACAGCAAAATATGTAATTTCTGGTGCTAGTTTTGTTGCTTGTCTTTTGTAGGTTTCATAACAAGTCTCGAGTAAATCATTTGCGAGAACATTATGCGAGTCTGGCATTCCATTGTGATGTCCCAATAGTAGTGTGCCAGCGAAGTAACATGTGAGATGATCCATTTTCGGCTTGAAATCTTTGCCATTAATCAGTTCGCCAATGTAGACATGGTGTTCCTTGGGTGTGCGACGCATTAGTTGAGTTAAGACGCCATCAACAGCGTGCATATAGTCAAGTATAAGACTGTGGACACAATGGAAGATTAGTAACAATAAAATCTAATCGTGTACAGAACTTACAAATCATTGTCTTTGCGTCCAGTCTGAAGCCATTGCTTTAATAGATATTCATAGTATGAATCCCCACGGGCACCCAAGGAAATGGTGGCATAATTTCGGAAAGTTCCTGTATTTGCATTAATAAATATTGGCACCAGACCATGATTCTTCTCAAGCGCATGGACCTTTTCGTTAACAATGTTAACAGCCTAAACAATACACAACAAACAACATAAATACATAAGATTATTTTCATTCTATAAATAAATAAATAAATGAAATAAAAGATAAGGTGATCCAAATACTCACTTGCTCATAGATAGGAACATTAGTACAGCGACTCAGATCGCGAAATTCTAATTGTATTGTAGTCACTTCACTTGTCGAACTATCCGGTGACCATTTTGGTGAATGTGCTGATAAATCTCCAAGATTCACATCTGAATAGGGAATACCGGAAGGTGATTGAAAGCTCGGCATCAAACGATTGCCAAGTTCAACAGATTTTACCAAGAACATCTTATCACCACTAAGATGATAGGCAGCTAAAAGGGCACCCAAGACGCGAATAGTCACTTCAAAGAGATTCACATCGCGACTAGTATCAAATTGTAGTTTTGTATCTACCCAATCGCGTGCTTCTTTGAATTCTATAAACATTTTCCATCATCAATTAATAGATAATTATTTCGTATCAATTTCAATTGCATAACTCACCATCCTCCAGACCCATAATGTACATGGTATCGAGTGAGTCAACAATTGTTAAACCCAAACCAAACCAATCGTGTGGGGTTTGTGTTATTGGCTTTAGATTGTCATGTCCCCATGCATATTTTTTATAGCCTCTCCATGAGTGCTTGAAGGCTTCGACGACAGCAGCCTGACGTTGATTAGTGGCGCCATGAAAATGTTGTTTTTGGGGCACAGGCACTTGTGCTTGACTCAGATAATCAGATATACTGATACCACCAAGTTTCTTTGGTTCTCGTATGGCATCATCTAGGGTGACCTGATGACTTGGTTCATTGACGGGGCCTATTGCTGGTGCCGGCTCTTCAATGTTATTATTTAGATCCTGATGGGTGTATTTTTGTACCTTGTTTGCTTCCAGATCGCTTGGTAGTGGCTGTCCAATGATCTCAGTTTTTGGCATCTCTGGCAGATGAACAACATTTTCAATGGCATTAGAATCTCCTACGTTGTCCGCATACCCTGATTTCTCCTCCTAATCAAAGAATTAATTTGACATTAATATTATTCAACAATAACAACAAAATGCAATTTGTCATTAGTTTAATGACACTTGATGTCGCCACTTGTCGCTATCAACAACAAAACCAAACAACTCAATGAAGTAATTATCGATAAGCACCGCAATAAAAATGTTGACACACATAATACGACAGATTTACCTTATCTTTGTTGTCATCTTTATCATTATTATTATTAATGTTGCTATTGTCATTCCTTCCCGGCTCTTCTACTACAGCCTGAGCTTCTGCGGCGGCAACAGCAGCTTCTTCTGGTGTCTCAGGTTCGCCTAGATTTTTACGCAAGCTTCCTCCACCTCCATGATTTTCATTAACTCGATTTAAGTGAAATGGTAAAGGGCCACCAACACCTACACCTCCCATCACATTATTTAATGGTTTATCAAATGTTGATGCTGCGGCTTTTGGTTCATGATCTGCTACTATGGGATCACCGGGTAAAAATAATAAAAGCGATACTGTTAAGGCCAATGAAGTCAATATGATGAGATTACGTTGACATCGTGGCAATTGATTCCAAGACTATGAAAAAATGCAAATAATTTACAATTACCTATACCATGTCAAATTATATTCGAGTTCACTTACCCGTCGCAAACTTTTGCGAGTTAAGTTTGTAGTTGACATTAGTGATGAACTTTCATCAGCACCTGTAATGCCAACAATTGTCTCTGACGGCAAAGTTAAAGCAATGTGATCACTACTATTCTCCATATTTAAGCAATGTATTAAAACTAATTGTTAAAGTTAAAAATAAAAATTATTCGCTTCAAATACGAAAAACGTAGAGTAGTGATGAAGAAAAATAAAAAATCGATCGTCTTTGTGGCTGGACAAAATGTTCAGCCGCTGATTGCATTATCTACCGAACGAACAATATACTACACATGATAATGTAATAAAATTGGAGTTGCCTCTGGTCAGAAACTATTTTATTAGGAGCGTGTTGAAGAATAAACTAATATTTGCATTTTGGAAATCATAAAAATTTCCACTAATGCAAAATTTCTTAATCTTAATGCTTCTTCTTTCAACTTCAGCCTAGAGATGAACAATATTTGATATTTAATAATCGATGTTTAATCACTTCACGATTCATTTTGTAATCAATCTATGAATGAACAATACTATGTTGAATAATAGTTATTTTAGTTAAGTATTACAAATGAATATTTCGCAAATTGACGATTAATATGAATATACAAAATAGGCATCTATGAGCACCATCTCTCATACATTTTATCACCAATGCTGCCAAGCTGAGACACTTTCTCCTCACAGTAGCATTGGCAAAACTCACAATTAAGTGCTGCCAGCTTTATTGAAAAACAAAAGAGCGGCATAGATTTTACACTTCAAAAATAGTTTTCATTTATTCATTCATTATAAAATCTGTTAAAATGTTTTTTTTTTGTTGTTTACAATTTAAGCAAACCTTAATATATAGTAAATGGAACAATTAATAATCGATAAATATTTAAATACAATTAAAAACAAATAGCTTCCAAATGAATAATGGCGAGGAATGATCTCTTCTTTTTTACAATAATCAATTATCTTATACATGTATAAATAGTAGTTTAAAATTGTTTAATTAAACTTAATTATGTAAGTATATACTATATAACTATATTTTTTAATATTGTAAAACAAAAAAAATCAACTTTATTGTTTATGGTCATTTGTTTGCTGCGGTATAACAACCATCACAGACACGTACCGGTTTCCCTGGCTGTCCTTGCTCATTGAGCAATGCTAATGTGTGTTCAGAGCAAGCACGACAAAAAATATCACCACAACTGCGGCAATGATGCTTTCGACGTGTTAAATTGAATTCACGCTTGCATGCGGTACAATGGGACACTATTGAGTCCGGTGCCCAAATACCTGGACTTGTGACGCCTTCCGATGCTTGCAATGATGTTGTTGAGGCGGAAAGTAGTTTTTGTTGGCGTTTTTCCGTTTCCTGCAGCTCGGATATTTTTAGTTTACTTACACTCAATTGTATACCCAATTCTTCGAGTGTTGTTTGCGCCTCCGTCCATTGTGTACGTACCTTTTCCAATTCGTATTTTAATTTCTCATTCCGTTGTTTCTCATCATTGAGTTCTTTGACACAATTTTGTAATGTTGCAATTTTCTCTTTTAGTTTTGTCTCCTTTTCCTGTAGTGTAACACGCCATTCCCTTTCTATTCGTGATTCAGCCTCAGCACGTGCAGCACGTTCCTCTGAGGCAGTGACTTGTGTTGAAAGTGTCTGTGAAGTGTTTTTCAATATTTCACCCAAATTACTTTTATCATTGGTCCATCTATTATAACATAGAAAAGAAAGCAAAATATATTATCAAAAAGGAATTTTGATGAAATGTTTTAAAACATGTTCTACCCTAAAGTTGTGGATGAAAAATATATGAGGAATTTTGTATTGATGTAGTAGATCGGACATTTATATTGTAGATTGACAACAAATCTAACCACATACCACAGACAGTTCAATTTTCCAAAGAATATCGGATCAAATATATACGAGTATTTCCTTAAGCCTATTAATTGACACTGTCATTTTCATTGCAATTTAAATCCTTTAATCCTCCACAACTTGAAAGGCAAACACAAAATTCAAAAATTCATATAATCCATGATGATATAGGACTTCCTTACTTTTTCTCTAATTGTTCTATTATCCCGGCCATATCTTCCTTTTGATGCTCTAATTTTGTAAGTAATTCAGATTTGTGCTTTAACGAAGCATCGCAATCCTGTGTTTGTAAAAATCAAAAGAAATTAACGTTTTTGTAGTCAAGATTTCCATATAGATTTTCTTTTATTTATTTTTATATAAGTATTCCGATTATAAGAAGATCAATCAATTGATCAATCATTAGTTAGTAGCAGATGTGTGAAAATTAGTTTGATTACAAGTTTTGTTTTGTTATTTTAATTTTTGTTTATATTATTGTAATAATTACAATGTTAGTAAGTATATAGTTAGTATTTTGGGTTATTGAGATCATTCTGAAATGAATGCAGGTTAATCTGATACACGTTTAAAGCATTTTTTTTTTTTTTTGATGGTGACTACTATACTTTTGTTATTATATTGTACATTATAATATATTGTATTTATTTATGTATATAGAATTAATCCAATCCAATCCATATCGTATTTATATTTCCTTTTTTAACAGTTCATATATATATATATATACTATATATGTATTGTATGTCTCTCTTTATATATGGTATATATAACTTTTGTTCTATTTATATAATATAGTAAATACATAGTTCTAAAAGGCATTAATTTGTTAATTAAGTCATTAGATCTTAGCCAATCTTCAGTAATCAAATTGAAATTTAAATTGCCCGCTTGTCCGAAACCCAGTGCTGTAGACCCAATAGAGCTTCGCCCAGTCAGCAACGGGCCAGGGTAGGGTTTTTAACCAAGCTCTGTTGGGACAGGGCATTGGGTTTTGGAGCGCGCGATAATAATTTTTCAATTTTGTATAGTACAGCATTTGATAAAATTTTCGTCTCGGTCTCTTTGGACATGCTGGATATCGACGATTCCGATTCTATATTCATAAAACTAACGTGTCATTGAAGATACTTAGACATGGGTCCATTAGTTTGACATGCAAACCATTTAACAGGCATCAGACTGAAATTCAACCAACTGCTGTACTACAGAAGATTTAAAAAATTATTTTTGTGCTTACTTTAAATTACAATTCCTGAATAATTTTCTTGCTAAATCTTGCTAAAGATACTCATAAATACATATAAATAAATACATTGTAAATATCTTCTAGACATATAGATAAAATATTCAAAATATTTTAAGAAATAAAATTAATTTGTATAATACAGAATCTTGTTGATGTTCTCAGCTAAGATTAACAATATATGGTTTTTCAAGCACTAAAAACTTACAATACTTTAAAATTATATTAAATTAAATTAATAATTATTCGCATGTTGACATCCCCATCATCATCATCATCATAATAAATCATTATTTTCATCATACCATTTCAGAAACCACAGTCAATATACACATACGAAGGAACATTGTTTTATAACGCATCCATCAATAATTTAATATATTATAGGGAGGAGGATCTGATTTATAATTATCATGTGCATAAATTAACAAACTAATTAAATGCTTAATAAATTGAAAAAATTTATAAATTGGCGTCATCATCATGTTCAATTTCTCTTGACAAAATATAATCACTTTTGGATGCATCAACGCTGCAAATGGGTTTGTAGTCACGTGATGCTTCAGCTAGTTCATCATTAAGGGATTTGGCTGATGTTGGTGTTTTGATTACGTGTTCGACTGGTTTCATCATAGCGATATCCTCAGTTCCATCGATAACTGATGCTGCTGATGCTGCTGCTGCTGCTGCTCCACTACTTGGATTGATATTCACAGGATTGGATGGTGATTTTTTATAATTGTTTGGATTAAATGGTGGTATGCCATCGACTTTAAGATGTAAGCGCTTCATGGGTGGTCCAATGTCTTGTTTATGCTTTTTAGTTAAAGCTTCGAATTTCTGTAGATTCTGTTGACGTCTTGTGCTTGGTGAGCATCTCATCATTTCACTGCTGGTTCCGCCCCCTCCTGAGCTCTGGATTTGATGTTGCTCGACAAGTTTCGATTCGTATTTTTTTTCTAGCGATTGTAAAATGTTACCAATTTGTGAGGCTTTCGTTTGCAAACGAGAGACCATTTCGCCTTTTTGTGTGAGTTCATCTTCACATTCCTATGTATTGTAATTTGTAATTTGATCAGGATTTCATCAATAGTTTTTCGATACACAAAACAAAAATATAATCTTCCAATAACAGACCAATGTAGTACAAATATTATAGATATTGTAGTTACAATGAGTCAAAATTTTGTATTAAAAACTAAATAAAAAAACAACAAAACTATTTGTTTCGAATTAGTGGAGAACTTAAAACAGAATTGGAATTGGGATTAAACTAAAGTAAATGACGCTGAATGTGAATATGAATAAAGTTGTGTGTTTAGTATGAAGTCATAGTGTGTGTCTCTATAAAGAATAGAGAGTGTAGTGTGCTTTATATTACCCACCTGCAATTTGCGATACATTTCCAGATTAATCTGTTTAATATCGTCCAGCTGACGACGCAATGAAATTATTGTATCCTGTTTCTCGTGTATGTCCTTTTCAAGTAATTTCATTGCCATATCTGATTCAGCTTTCAATGAGATTTGTAATTTTAATTCCTTATCCAATTCAGCATAACGCCTTCGTTCCTCGGCAAGTTCAGCATTAAGCGTTTCAATGCTAATCTTATTATCATTGCTCGATGTTGAGCTGCTGTCACTCTGATGCTGTTGCTGCAGCTGTTGTTGCTGTTGCAAGTAGGTGGATGCTAATTTTAAAATAATTTTGATTTTAATTTCTAGCAAGCAACCAGACGTTCAGTCAATTCTATACTAATCTTACATTGATTGGCTGCAACTTGTCGCATGGCTTGATTTTCTGCCTGCAAGGCAAGTAAACTATTACGTGCAATAGCTAAATCCTCTTTCATCAAAGCATTTGTTGTTGTTAGAGATTCAACCTTCGCTTGCATGTTTGCCACTGTGGCACTGAAAGTTGAAAATTAATTCACATTAAATTTGTATTCTGGATGGATAAATGATGTTTGTGAACGTGAACAAACTTGAGATGCCTGTTGAGTTCTTCAATGTAGTTCTTTTGATCCAATACAGCAATCATATTACCCTCCCTGGTCGCATCGATAGCCTGATTAGTTTCCTCATTATTTGTATCATTATTACGTGAACTTGAACGCAAGTAAAGCGAAAAATCAATGACACCCTGTTGAGAGTCAAGATCCTCTTCCTTGACGCATAAATTACAATCGATAACATTGAGACCGACTAAAATGCCCATAATCACAACAATCTGGAACATTAGAATTGCTATTAGAAGGGAACTTTTTTTTTTTTGATGACTAATATGGCGCACCTCATCACTCATCATAAGAGCATGAGGCTCATAATAATCATAGAGTGCATCCTCACGATGCTCGATTAAGGCCTGCAGATAATCGGAGAGTTTCTTCTGCATCAAGGCAATACGAAGCCAGGCACGTGCTCGTCCAATTGGTGTACGTACAGTGGGTAGATCACGTACGCTGGCGGTAATATCCTGCGATTCGGGGCAATAGTTCTCAACGCTTTGCAGTAAATCCCAAAGTTCTTTACGTGGACCCAATAGACCCTAATCAAGTTTAGTGAGTGATATAAAACAATGATTTCTTATTTGTTGTACTATAAAACTTAATAGAAAAAGAAAAAAAGTGAGCTGGGACAGACCTTTTTGGGTCGCAGTCCATGTCCCAAAACATGTTCAATCACAATAAAGAAATGCTGCAATGGCAAATGATCCGAATCTAGCATACGTCCATAGCGTAACGATTGCTCCAATAATTCTTTAACAACCAATTTACAGATGTTCACCAAGTTACTACGTTCAATTTCCGCTGTATCCCGTGCTAAAAATTATACAATTAACATATGACGCATACTTATTAGTATGACAAAAGTACAAATTTCTTAAAAAAAAAAAGAAGATCGTTTAGGAATAAATATGGGATACATCTAAGATTATGGTATACTATGTATAAAACATAACATAACATAACTAATAATCTTTCATTTATCATTGATTGCTTGATTGATTAAATGAATTTCTATTGTACAACGAAAATTTGAATCATGACAACAATAAATGAAGAAGGCATTGATAAAAAATTAAAATTATATTAAAAAATTATTAGAAAAATAAGAAAAAAAAATATATATATATCAGAAGATATGAAACATTTTTTTATTGTTCGTTGTTTAATGTTTCTATTTGTTGTTTATGTTTCAATTTTTGTTGGAAGTTCCCAAACATTCGATGACAATGACAATTTGCCTGAGGATTCAACGACGGGTTTCCATGATTTTCAAAATGAATACAGTTTAGAGGCTGCTATCAATTCTGAACTTAATGAATATCGAAACAAATTAAGTGACAAATATAAAGGCAATAATTATTATGATGAAGAAAATGATGATGATATGAAGAATGAAAGATATCAAGAAGAAACTGATAATTTTGCTGATGATGACAATAATGAAAATTATAAAAGTCAGTATGATGTTGATGATGAGAATGACAATGATTCATCATCATCATCATCAAATATCAACATCAAAGAAGACATTATTCGAACAGATGATGATTATATTATTGCCAAACGACGTTTGATGTCCAGAGAGTATCCAATTCCACAATCGAGTAAATCGAAACCATATAGAAGAATGAAAGCATATTCAAAATCGAATGTTAAAGGATCTCCAGAACAGCCACCATCACCATTTAAATCAAATGAAATAAAACCAAAATTCAAAAATAACGAATGTCAAAAAGATTTATGCGCTACACGAGAGACATTTCTTGGGACAAATCTCTTTGGGCCACGTCGTAAGAAATGTTTTTATACCGAAGACATGGCATTGTTGTCAGCACGTTATGAATTTGAAGTAAGTTGGTTGATTGATTGATTAATTGATAAGATAAGAAAACTTTCCTTTCTTTCCTTACCATAGACTATTATACCGAAGTCATATCCTCCGGGTTTGGCAACCAATAAAGATATTTGTGTTTTACTGCGTTACTTCAGTTTGATCAATACACAAATAGAAAGCATCGATGATCAGAGAAGTCAACGTTTAGTTAAACGTGTCTTTCTGGATACCCTTGGTGCATACTTACACTTCTATTTGGTGCCAAATGTTAAGATTTCCTTTTATGCGGGTCGCGTAAGTCTTTGCACGGCAGAGAGAGTCTTAAAAACTTATCGAGAAGTTAGAAAGGCATTAAATACAAATGGCAACGGTTGGAAATCGACAAGAATAGATATATTTAGCGGTGAAATTTTAAACACCATTAAGCCATTATATGTTAAGCCACTAAATGCTAGCGCAGGAATAATGAGTTGTTCTTTATTGGATTTACGTTCAGGACCAAAGGATGGCATACTGCAGAAATTGCTTGTGGCATTGCCCAAGTTAGAGCCAGTGAGTGAACATGAGAATCATCTTGCCAATGTTTGTTTACCTTTCGATAAAAGACGCGTCTTTAATATATTATCAAAGAGATGCGCGTTTATCTTTGTGAAATTCTATAAGATTCTTACATATTGTCACCGCTATCAGAGAGTCTCAATGGGCAACTATAATTACCAGTTTTATAATTGGATTGAGGAAAAATTACGGGATCCTATGTGTGATGATGAATTCTATCCCGGTCTGGGAGGTATACTAAACGTATATATGGCAACAAAATTATGTAAGAGGAAGAAGAATACCGCAGACGAATTAGGGGAATGTGCTAAAATTAAGGATCAGGATTATGATTCCGCAGACATTGACTTTCCAATCAATGAACCCATATCAATTGGTAGTTATTTTGATAGAACAAAGTTTGTCAGATCTATTGAAAATAGCAATGACGAACCCAAGACTGACACGGGGGGAACAACTGAATGTCCATGCCCAACCGGCTTGTCTTATCCATGTGAAGCTCTTGGCCTAATCAAGTCCAATAAAACAAATAAAGTCAAAAAACCAGACATGCAGCATTCAACACCAAAGAATGAAGAACCAACTCAGAACACAAGTACAACGGTAGCACAAGTTGATACTGATAAGAAGAAAGCACCATATGTTGCCAAAACAATACAAGCATATTCAGATGAAAATGAAGAAGAGTCAAGTCCCATTTGGCAATTATTTGATGATAGTTTTCTTGTTGTAATTGCTGGTGGTTTTGGCATCTTCCTTATGCTTTCCATATGCTTATGTATTTGTTGCTGTTTATGTAGGAGAAAGAAAGAACGAAAACAAGAAAAGAAAGAAGTGCACTATAAAAGCGAAAATAGTGAATTGCAAGAAGAAATTCCAGAGGCATATAACCCACAAATAGTTAATAAGCCATTTTGGGGTTTGTGCTACAGTAAAAAAAGGTCTAGACATATTATAAAAGCAATGAAGGAACAATCAGATGCTAGGAATACAGAAAGTACAGGTACTTCCCTACCACAACCGCAGTCATCCGGTGCAATGCACTTCACAAGTGAGGAGAAAATGCCAAACATTAGACATATAAGAAAGAAACGTGCCGTAAAAAGAAATCCAAAGGGTAAATACAATATACATATCTCTTCTATCCCATCACATCTAATATATTTGATTCATATCCCCTCCTTAATCCTTAATCCATAGATTATGATGATATAACAACAATGACTTCATCAACCGACCTAGTAACTCGACCAGAACAAAAATACATTTCATTTGCCAACAAAAAAATACCACCAGGTAATAGATCTTACTACATTGCCATAGATAAAGTAGACACTGAAACAGATGCGTCGAAGATGAAAACAGTTGCTGTTGATTCACCGAAATCAATAATTAAACAATCTGAAAGTCCTACCAAAAAACAATCCAAAGTCAAATCAACCAAGTCTTCTCGAAAAACCCAAAAGGCCAAAGAGAAATCGGTAAGTTGCTGAATTGATTGTAAATCTTTCTACGCACCCATGGAACGAGTATATCTAATTGTATTTTATACATTTAGGAATCTGAAAAACATTTAGCTGATTTGAGTGAAATGAGCAAACCGCCTCAAATTCAAGTTTCCAGTGAATCAACAAGTGGACCGATTTTAAATAAAGATGTTCCCTCATCCAAATTTTTGAATAAGCTCTTTAAGCGACAAAAGGCTGGCATGGATGAGATAAGTGACGTAAGTGTTAAATGACTATTTGAAGAATTATCTCCCCATAATTTTTTATTTTTCTTTACAGAGTAATGAAAGAAAGGACAATGAATGGGAAACAACTTACTCCTCAACTTCTAAATAGAGTTAATTTTTACTTTTGAATGCTACTATCACCAACATTGGTTATGGATCGACATCCAGAATATATTTTCCTAATATCTGTTGATGTTGATATACATATGTTTAAAAGTGAGGATGTGAGGCTCCTTCAACAAATTATGTATATATTAACACATCAAAAAACTAATTATTTACTACATATATACTTAGTAAATCTATTAAAAATACAATAAATAATAATTTTGATATACGTATGTATGTATCTTTGATGACACCCTAATGAACTGGAAAACAATTTTAATCTTTTGTAGAACACAATATAAATTGCTTAAACGATGTACAACAAAACATGCTCGAGTCTCGAGACTTGACCTCATTGTCAATGAACGAATAAGTAGTGTCTGCCCGCCCCTGTTAGGTTGTCTACTAAGCAAAATTAGCTGAGGGCCAAATGTGGTGCTGGTGGTTGGTAGGGTAAAGTGGAATGGAATGTTTTTAACAGGTGCAAATGTGCATTGTCGATTACATATCCATCTCAAGTGGGTAAATCATTTAAGTATATAATTTGTACTTAAAGTACATATTTTCTTTCTTTTTTTTTTTGAGAGAGAGAGAGAGACTATACGATAAAATATTGGGTTACCACTTAAGTAATGTCGCTTATTGACACAAATTTAAATTGGTCGGGTTTTATACTTGCGATTGGGACCTAAACATACAATAGATAGGAAAAAAGGAAACTAAGGCTAAGGAAAAATTGTGTAAAATTGATTCATCCGATTCAGTAGTGGTGAATCATACGGTTAAAGACGATCTTTGCTCTGATAGCCTTTCTGACATTAACGAGAACAAAACAAATTAGTGTAAGCAAAGAAGCATTCAAAGTTTTAGATTCTTGCTCCTATTTTAAATTTAAAGAAATTCATGTAATGCAAAGCGTCTGCGTTTAATGTACTTAGCTTGAAGAAAACGACTCATTCTTGAAGCATATGGTCACGGGCAATGACAAGTGAACTATCTAGAAGAATTTTAGACAAAAAAGAAAAGGAAATTCATAAAATGAATCAATGGAAAGCCTAAAAGCGATGGACAAAATGGTGATGGTGTCAATATGGTAAGATTGGTTGGTGTGTGCCAATCAATCATAAATATATCTCCGAAGACCTCATTAAACAGCACCTTACTTAAAAATTTTATGAAAGGGGATTTATAAAGTTGCACGTGACATGGCAAAAGATCATTGAATAATAGAACTAACAAACAGTAAAATACAAGGGACATTACTTGTGAGCCAACACAATATGATTCAAAATATGAAAGGCTCGTGCAATATGGAAAAAAACTATGAAAGTTTTCCAAAAAAAAAAAAAACATTACCACAAAAAGAGAAACAATATTTAAAATAAAAAACGGAGCAAATGAATTGAAATAATATAAGCATAAGCAAACATACAGAGCTGCTGGTTCGACCATTCACCAGAACTCAGACTCGGACCAATTAATCCGATATTATTGTGTGCATTCAGTGCGCTCGAGCCGCCATCATACAGACGACGACCGATTAGATTTTCAATTGCCAATATACCATTATCCTCGAATCCATGTGTTGATAATCCCGAAAAACGTTTATTCTTTTGACCAAATCCTTGACGCTGCTGTTGTTGATAGCCACCAATACCATTGTTGCCATGATTATTTGGTGATAATATTGAACCACTACCATTGCCACTTGTTGTTTGTTGTTGACCAACAACATCAATATCTTGTAATTCTTTAAGGCAAAGCCATTCACCATCAACCGAAACACGAAAATTACACAAGTAAATGGTATCCTGGACTCCTCCAGCGATTTCTTCATTTGTATTAGCATGTGAAGCCTTCGGAATGGCAATTGTGTGAGAATTATTATTGTATTGTTGCTGTTGCTGCTGTACTGGTTGTGGTTTCTGTGTTTGCTGTTGATTATTTCTATTTTGACCCTTTGATAATGCACCTCCTACATTGCTTCCTTTTGCTAATGATGGCAATGGCGATGACGATGATGTTGACGTTGACGTTGAGGCGGTGACAGCGGCTGCTTTTGACGAAGTTTTAATTGCATTCACTTGCTGTTGTTGCGGTTGCATAGTTTGTTTTGTTGTTATTGTTGTTGTTTTTCTGGTTTTATTATTTTTCAATTGATTTGTTGATGTTGTTGCAGTTCCTGCTCTTGTTACTGATTTTGATGACGATGACGATGTCGTTGCTCTTCCAGCCTTTGAAGCACTAGAAGTACTACTACTACCACTGGTGCTACTGCTATTATTGTTGTTATTGGTCAATGACAACTTCTTTGTGTCTTCAACTAACCCACGCATGTTATATGTTTGTTGGTTGTGTTTTGTGTACCTGTGTAAATGCTTTTTATTTTTAAACTTAGCACAATTTCGATTTTGTATCTGTTGTCCTTCGCCCTTTTTTTCTCGCTTGTTTGTCAATAGATTCTCCTTAAATTTTATTTTAAAAATAGTTTTTGGAGTTACAAAACTTGTTCGTTCGCTTGTCTGATGATTTTGCGCTTTGGCAAAAATCGAAGCTAAGTATTTGCAGCAGCTGCCTCTGTTTCACATGTGGTGGGTTTTCTTTTTCTTTTACGATTTATTAAGGGTTAAAAACACAAATTTATTGATTTTGAACATTAAATAAAACACTTTTTTTTTATATATATTTTGTTATTTTACTAATTAATATCAAATTAATTTTAATTAAATTTGTGTCAAAGGTTTTTTCTTTAAGCGTCGTCGTTATCCTTGCCCTGCGTTGAAGTGTTGAGTAAGACATTTGTTGTTTTGCGTAAAGCTTTATTGATTTCTTAAGGTACAGGCACACATAAGCTGATGACAGATAAGCATGGTTGAAAATCAGCAAGCTGATTTCTTTTTCACGTTCTGCATACAATAACTGTTTGATTTTTTCTGCTGCTAAAGGGCTGAAAATTAACGTATCCAACGGCTGCAGTTGTTGATTTATAGCATCAGTTACTGTGTGCTTTGTTTGTTGTACCTTTAAGTTGTACGACGTCGAACACATGAAGCGAAATCACAATAGATACCATTGAAAACATGACCAATTGTGCATTGTAGATAAGCTTTAAGCTTTGCAAATTGTGCATGAAATTGAATATTATCTTACGCAAACATTCATACATAGTTTTATAATGCGGTTTTAAAAATATAAAGGTATAAAAAACCAAAATATATCTGCATTTATTTATGAATTTTAGTAGCTTGATATTTATTCTTATATTTTTAGTAATTTTTGAACAAAAAATCTAATTAAATTGTTAATTAAAGAATTTCATTATAAAGGTTCGTCGATCTGAAAATGTTTTATATTCATTCAACATGGAACTTAATTTACATCAAGGATTCAATGATGAAAGTGTGTCATTCAGGAATAAAAAATAATAACAGTTTACGAAAGAGACAATGGTAATTCAATTTTGGGTTAAATTATTAGTTAAATTGTTTATTTATTGTTTTATTTTCTCTTCTAATTTTAAAGATCTCGGATTGTAGCCTCGACATAGTGTAACCCTCCCAGCTGCTCCGTTTTTCTGAAATCCCAATCTCTACCATTTTAATGAATATTTTCCAGTACTGCCCACTTCTTTACATGGCCCTTCGAGCCAATGATGTCGGAGGTTTATTTAAAATGATTCATTTAACGTTTAACTTTTTTGTAAATAATACAAAACTAAATTTTTTTTTTTGCTTTCTTTAAAGGGGAATGCTAATATGTCGCAACAAGTTGCTTTATCAACAATTATTTTGGTTAGTTGACAATCAACGAACGCTTTGCTTTGCTGACCTAGCAGAAGTTGTGTACTTATAAACATAAGGAGACCCCTCATAATACTGTCACCATACATTCATACTCACTCAAATACTATTTATAATATTGATATGCAAATGCATATTAAAAAAACACGCACACAAAACTTAACCCACACACACATACGAGGTGCTGAATTAAGTTTAATTTTTGTAAAATAGAATCAAAATATTTACTGATAAGCAACAGACTCACCGGGTTTTTTGCGTTGTTTTGGTGTACCCGTTTGTGAACCAGATGCTGACGATCCCTCAGAAATTTCACCATGCAAACTGGTGCCTTGCACTACACCAGAGGCTACTGTTGCAGCGTTGGATATTTGCGAAGAGATTTGATTGAATATTTGTGAGGAAATACTTTCAGAACGACGAAATGTATCACGTAAACGATTCAATGAACTGACACTTGGTGAATTGGACACTGTAACACTACCACTGGCTTCACTTTCACTATCTTGTCGAACAATTAGATCATTTGAACTCATTGTATTGTACTTCAAACAAAATAAAGCACCAAAAATACGCTGATGCACTTAAAAACCCAAAAATATTGCACGAAATTATAAAAAACGCAGCTAAACTACACTACAGTAAACAACTACAAGAACAGCTGAGCTAAGGAAGCTTTTTATTAAACCGATAACTATTCAGGGCTGGAAACTTTATTCATTCATTCATTTATTTGAAGGGCTGGTGTTTTCTTTCTTTCTTTTATTCTCTCAATACAATTTTATTTATTTATTTATTATAAATTTGTATAGAACTAAAATTACTAATTATAATTTAGTTATTAACATGAGTAATAGCGACAAAGGCCTTCAGAACAGGGAGAGAGTTAGGAAGGATTGGAGGAAATTAGAAAAGTGCAAGACCAGACTTGAGCGGAAATCGAACACGCGACTCTAGGATGTCAGCTTGGCGGCGCTCAATACAATTTTTTTTAATATGCTGCAATATAATAGCAATAAATGTCCTTAATGAAATTGCTGGCAGCCAAAATAACAATAAGAGTTGAGCCGACAAAATTATGTGTTTAATGCTGTTGGTAGACATTTTCTAGAGGTTTGTTGCACTTGATCATGAAAACCTTTTTTTACATTAGTGTTTTTTGGTTCGGTTTATTACTCCATATATGTGATACAGGCATTATAGCTACCCACAGATTGAAAAAAATGTCCTGACAATTGCAGGACATTCACAAAATCGGGTTTACTCATTCTAAAAATGAATTAAATAAATATATTTTTATAATACATCATATGTGGTTGTATGTGAAGAACATACGTTATATATATCCAATTTGCCGTGAAGAGAAAAAAGGCTCCTCTATAACGAAGTAATTCAACGGTCCCAGCGACTTCGTTTAAGTGGAGTCGACTGTATATCGAACTATCGACTAATCGACCAGCTCGAAATTCTTAGTCAGACCTTTTATCATTATTATCAATAGGCAATCAGCTGATGAACGCCAGCCATATTTGTTTCACACGACTTTGTTTTGCTTGCTTTGTTTGATTGTCTGATTGTTGATTATTTGTTATTTCTTATCTAAATAAAGTGCTGCCAGACTGATGATGCCATTAAATAATTCTATAAGATTTATTACCGAAAAATTATTTGAATTTCATTCACATGGTATTTTTATTAACAATGTGTCGTCATTCAATTGTGTGGAAAGAATATAACTTACAATTATGGACATTTAAGTAGATTTTATACCATTTAATGCATTTGCTTTCGATCTGGCATCGATATAAACGAGTAACGAGTAAACAAAATGTGACAATTAAAAGTAAAGTTGATTTTGTTGTCATTTAAATATTTATATACTCGTGTTCGGAACAACAACATTTATCTCGTTGGCGTAGCGGTATTTGCTCATATAAATTTTCTGTGTTGAACAAAATTTTCAAGTACAATAGAACGAAATTAAGGATCAAAAGGAAAACAAAATTCAATAGAAATGCAAATATAAAAAATATTATTTTATAATAGTAAGCATTTTTTTATTAAGCATTTTTGTTCTTGAATTTATAAATTTGTGATCAATCTTACTACTAAAAAGTTCGGTGCCAGGCTCTACTCAATCTCAGTGCAGATTAGTGACATTAGGCGTCGTAACAACAATAACAATAAACCAATAAACTGCGTATTAAACATCAACTTATTGGTAGATATACAACAATACATACGAGTATATTGTTGCCAGTGTGTGTGTGCGTGAGTTTGTGTAGTGCATAAATATCTACAATAAAACGTCCAAGTTTGTTGTTTACTCTCCGTTGGCATTAATTATAAATTTACTTGGAATTTCGTTTTGTATTTCGACGCGGTTCTGCGGTGGTACCCAGTACCCATTCGATCATATATTGTCAAGCGGAGACAGACGGTATCGCCTTGTGTTATAAAACCAATCAACTACTGCGGATCGACTGCACTTCATACTAGATTTATACATACGAGTTTCTTATTAAACAACGACATCAAGAAAGAGGTAACACAACATTGCACATTATCATATAGATACAATATGTAATATGACGTCAATACTTTTACACATATGTAAGTATTTATAAGACAGTAAAACAGTAGGAAGTTTTGGACGCAACCAATCAGCCAATTGATTTGTATCTATTGTTTGCTGCAAGTGTTGATTTGAAAAAAGTGTAGTTAAGCATGTACATATATGTATAAAGGAAGAGATAGGGTACGACTAAGAGGGATTCCGGTACCTACGCCCATGTCTTATGAAAAATACACTGCGCACTTTTGATTATATAGTAAATAAACAAAACAAAATAATTTGCAAAAAATGGTACATGGCTTCGGAGCAACAGTTCGTAACACTAGAAGTTAATATCTTTTTCTCTTAGAAAATCTTATCGAAATTGTTATTATTTTCATTTTCATTCACAAAAAAGTTAAATTAGGGTGATAGCCGAGACTAGCACCAGCTGACTTAGGACAATTAAGACCTGTTATAGTCTCGGAAAGTATATGTGGCATGTGTTCACGTGGCAGGACAGGTTAGGCTATAAAGTCGCGTCCCTTGCGACCCCAAGAGAATAGTAAAGAGCATGTATCCATGCTGAAAGTTTAAAGGCCATAATTAATACAAATGAAATCTCTTCATTTATTAGTTTCGGAAACACTTAAATCTTATCATAAAATACTCAAACTAATCTTTATCGTTTATGGTTTATAGACCATCCACTGTATTTTTAATCAATGAAATCCCTATTAATTTATTTAATGTGAGATTTTCGTGCTTCCATTTAATTTATTGTTTAATTAATAAAACATATTTGGGCTAAGTGCAAAAACCTTGAAATTACAACAAATTCTTTGTTATTGATAAACCAATTGAACTGAATTGTATTTTTGCTTAGTATGACGAATTTCACAATCCTTTGTTTTTATACCTTTAAATAAATAAACAATTTACGCTTTATATTCATATCAAAAAAAAAAAAGAAAATCGAAAACCAAAACATCGGAATAAAATATGTCTACCTTAGTATTCTGCCTTCTCATTGATGGTGATCATCTGCACTTGTTCTCTCTCTCTCTCTCTCTCTCTGCCTGATAACTCATTTTCCACTCTTTTGCACACAGCCAAATGCTAAGAAAAAGTACACAGCTGACATTTGCTTATCTCCAATACTAGCCAAGCAAGCAAAAGCTTTCTAGTGTAGTACAATAATGAAGAAAATGAAAATGGTTTCTTGATTTGAATGTAATCGCATGACAAATTTCCAGCTAAAATGTACACACATGTGTATGTAAAAGCACGTTTCATAAGATAGCTTTGGCTGTGCTTGTTTTGTTGTCTGATTTTATTAGAGTGCAGCGTGCAAAAATATAAATGTCATCATGTGGTACTAACATTTATTTTGATTTTTGTTCTTTGTTTTTTGTTGCCAGCGACATTTTAAGGCAAAGCTTAAAATCGTCAGCTAGGCAGCCCTCACTCACTTCCCACAATCATCACCAGTCAATCAATCGCTATCAACAACTTAATTTATCGCATGCGATATTTTCTTCATACAATTTTTCTTTTCTTTTTACCAAAAATAAACAAGTGCATTGTATTTAAATACTTTGGTGTTGACCCATTATTTTCTTCATTTCCGTGTCTATCCCTAAGTTTTATTCCATTGTATACACGTATTTGGGTGCTCTCCCATTATATCTATTCTCTTTTAGTAGAGCAGCTTCCTCATTTAAACTTTGCTACGTTTTGTATTGAGCATCAAATGTAATCGCGACGCCGGCTTGATAAGATGTTCTTCTACGATCCGCGTTTTCCGGAATAACAAGAAAGAATTTTGTGTGCAAAAAATTAAATAAAAAATAAAAGAAAAGAAAACAAAAAAAAAAAGAACAAATTTGTTGTGTATTTTTGTTGCTTCGCGTAAATATTTTTGTGTATTGTTTATTTAAATAATTTTTGTTGTGTTTTTTGTGTATTCTATTCAACATTTTCAACAAGAATTCGTTGTTATTAATCAAAACGAATTTAGTTTATCGAACGAAAGTGAAGCAACAAGTATTTTATATCAAGTTCAACTAACGACCAACCGACAGACAAATCGACGACCGACGGCTTTATTATATTCTAAATTGACAATAAAATAAGGTAAACATGCTTTTTCTGAATTTTGCTTCCTTAAAAATAAAAAATAATATTTATAACAATTTTTAATGACGTCAACTATACATAAATATGCTTTAAGTAGACACCATAAATCGCTTATAGATACATAAATACTACTCTCGTACATTTAAAGACACTAATCGCGCAACGTTTTGTCTATTTTTCTTTGGATTTTTTGATATTTTTTTTAAATTTTTATATTCTTAAATCGTTTTTAATTAAAACTTGTCTTATTTTCTGTCGAAACAACGATAACAAGATATTTAAATGAAACTTTAGTGATAATTTTAAGACTTGAAGAGAGTAAAAAAGTTTGTATTTGTAAGAATTGTTGCCTGTTAAAAGAAGGTTAAAGTTTGTTTGCACAAGTGTTTCTAAATTGAAGTTATTCAAAATATTTTACTAAGAGAAATACATACACAGAGAGAGAAAGACGTCAAACTAATCTCATTATTTCCTATTCGTTTTACTCATTTTTATCTAAATCAAAATTAAATCTTCATCACTCGAGCGCGGTTTTTTTATTATAAAATTAAAGGTTACTAAACTCTGTTTGTGACTCAAACTCGTTTCTGTATTCGATTGTATTATTTTTAACTAAAAAATATAAAATTGTTTACACAAACTTTTTGTCTATGAGAATATTTACTATCAAATTTGTTTAATAAACCAAAAACCTGCTTGTGGTAATCGAAAAGAAAAACCAAAACCTATATGTGATAATGATTTCTATAATCTTATCACTATGAAATGTTTAACAAAGTTTTTAATTACTGAAGCATTCTTTTGTTTACATTAAATTTGATTTAAGAATATGTAGTATGAAATAGTTTTTTTATTGTGGTTTTTTATAATTTGTGTAGTTTTATGAATTAAAATTAATTTAAATTAACCTTATAAATGGCGTAGTAGACTTAGACTTCATAAACTTGTGTAAAGTTCAAATAATCGTGAAACTTGGTTTATTTTGTGGGTGACATGTGAATTCAAAACCAGTAAAAAGAAGACTAACTTTGGCTATGCCGAAATTGTAATACTCTTCACGCCCCTGCTAGTAGTCTGAGTGTCTTGAATTTTAAGATTTACATGGTTGATGGATATGGGTCGGAAACTTATAGTGTCAAAATTTCAAATCGATTGTAAAAAAAAAGCAAACATACGAACATTAATTTGGATCCACCTAGTCGTCCCATTCGGCCGATTCCGACAAATGTATTGCGTACCATGCAAAATTTCAGGTCTTAGTATTATCCTTTTGTAGTTTTTAATTTGTAATATAATAAAGCAGACTTTACAATAGTAAGATACTTAGTCTTATTTTTTCATATTATTATTTTGTTATTGAGCTAAGGTTTGCAGGAGCACAACATTCTACGTCTGTAGCATCACTACTGGCCTTTAATGGCCTATACTGGTCTTTTACCGGCTAATACCCCTGAAAAATTGTAACCCTAACCTAATTTAACCATCTCTGTAGATCAAAGGGAACAATCTACCACAAATACTTACGGAATAATATTTATGAAAACTCATTGACGGACAAAAGCTCTTGTAGGTGGATCGAATACTTTTGCATTTCTGGTTATGACAATAAGCTATAGATTTTCTAAATAAGATTTTTTAGCATTTAATCAGGTTTTCATTTCTAGAGTATGGAGTTGTGAAGAAAGTCTTAACGCTACATTACTTACTAGTATTTTTTGAAATTCGAAAAATTAGACGATGAAACAGGGTACCTGACAACCATATAATAGTAGCTAATTTACTCCTATATTCTTAGAATACTTATTTTAAATTTATGACAATGAAATATTAAAGTTTTAATATGATTTACTTTGGATATTTCAAATGTAATTTTTCATGGTTCTTCTTTTGATTGCTGCTGCTGTTTGTTGTTTTCCAATTTTTTGTTTTTGTATAAATACATACGTATATATTTTTATTTCATATCTTATCGGCATTATTATTTGTGAGTTGTCTAAGCTGCATTATATCAATATCATCATAATAGGGGTACTACTTATAATATTTTCCTACACATTCTTAGCTCTCTTCAGAGTCTTTCTTTCTTTGATTTCAGTCTGTTTTGAAACGTCGTTCGAGAAGTTCGATTCGATTTGCCTATTTATTTTTTTTTTTGGTATTTATAGTAAATATAATAATTTTTCATATTTTACCAACATTAAGTTTTATACTTGTTTTCCTAGAATTTCGCAATTTATATTTATTGCTAATGTGATTTAAATTCATACTTATCAATGCATTTTCTACTTCTAAAAGTAAAAGTGTTTCAAAAACAATAGAAAAAAAACGTAAGACGACTTAAATAATAAAAATTGCTCACGTATCAAGGTCAAAATCAAATAAACTTGTTTTTATTCATTTTATCGAAATTCAATATTTGTGATTACAAAGTACTTACAACATTAAGTGTGTGTGTGTGTGTGTGTGTGTATGTGCATTTCATTTATTCAAATAAACAGGTTTTGTTAAAACGGCGTCCTCTAGATAATTGTCTTGATGGTTTGCTATATATTGTAACTCTCAGAGGAGTTGTTATCAAGATCAACTTTTAGATGTCTATCAAATAGAAAATCACAGAATATCAATAATCTATCTAATGACGCTGATTGACTTGAAATATTGGTACTTGTTGATCTAATAATTAAATGAAATGAAGAAGATACTTATAAACTTAAAAGATGGCACTACAGCATAGTAGTCTTCAATGTCTTAAAACACTAATACTTCTTGTTCTGATAATCCCTCGTACGTAGATTCTGGTGATTACTATATACATTTATAAGTTTTTAAGCCTAGCTATCTTTACTTGTTATTCATATATTGCGAATCTTTAGCAAAATAGACAGAATGTAGAAAATGCAATCATTCACTTTTAAACGTCAGATAAACGTTTATTGTCGTCTAACACATTTTAACTTATCGCGTTGAACGACCGCAAGTAACATTAACAATTTATATCTTTTCATATCAAATGAATTTTCAACATAGTCAAAATTCGACTTAAAACATCAGTTAGGGGTTTTTACCCATCGCCCGGTATATTTACTTCATACATTGTTGTTGTTATGTCAACTGTATGTTTCTATTTGATAGGTTAATCATTGATTGATATATGTTAAGACTAAGGTGATTTAATAATTCATTCTTTCTTTTAATTACAGATTAAATAAGATTAAAAAAAAAAAAAAAAAAATATATTTATAAATTAAATAATTTTCCGCCACTATCGTCATCGTTCGTGGTTGTTGGGACATGACACAAGTCTAAGGAAATCAATTGTGATATTACCTGGAGAAGTTTTTTAAGACTCATTCACACTCACCGAACCAAAAGTCGCAATCACTTTGAATATCTCTTGTCTATCTGTCGATCATCAATATCAGTAACAAAATGAACGTAACAACGAATTTCTTTGATGAGCATTTCAATATGCTCTACACTCATATTTTCAATGAATATGTACCGGATTATTTTAAAAGTTTCGAATATACACCATGGGTATTCTCATTGATTGGTTCCATGATTATTGGTATGAGTGGCATTTTACCTTTGGTTGTCATACCAAGTGAGGAGAAAATGAAGAAAGAAGGTTATAAAGATCGTAAGTTTGCATGCATTATTACAAAAGTTATGGGGTCTAATCCAATCTAATTTACAATTTTGAGTAGCTGCTGAGTCAAAATTTCTGCGTGTATTACTCAGCTTTGCTGTGGGCGGCCTGTTGGGCGATGTGTTCTTGCATTTATTACCGGAAGCCTGGGAAGGTGATAACACAAAAGCAGCTGGTAGTGCTGACGGTCATAGTCATCCATCATTGCGTTCTGGACTTTGGGTGCTTTCCGGTATTTTGATATTCACTATTGTGGAGAAAATCTTTTCTGGTTATACAAATGCCGATGAAGAAAACCCACAACCGAAATGTGTTGAGATTGCCAACTGTTTAATGCGTCGCAATGGAGGAAAAATACCTGATGGCGAAACCTCAGACAGCTGCGGCGGAGCATGTGACATTGAGGATGTGGGCAAAGTGTGTTTTTTGCGTGAACGTGAACAGAAGAAACAAAAGGAACAACCAAAGAAAGTTGCGGGATATCTAAATTTACTTGCTAACTCTATAGATAATTTTACACATGGTTTGGCAGTTGCTGGTTCTTTTCTGGTATCCTTTAGACATGGCATATTGGCAACATTTGCAATATTGTGTATGTTAGATCACATCTATTGTATTTTATTGTATTGTAGTATAGATATGAAGTATATTAATATTTAATTTATTTATTTAGTGCACGAAATACCACATGAAGTTGGCGACTTTGCTATTTTGCTACGTTCGGGTTTCAGTCGTTGGGATGCGGCTCGTGCTCAACTTTTAACAGCCGGTGCTGGTCTTTTGGGGGCACTTGTTGCCATAGGCGGTTCTGGAGTTACATCAGCCATGGGTGTGTTGTGCATAATTTCTTTCTCATTGCAATTGTTTTAACAATAGATATATTTACAACCTTTTCTTCTTTAGAGGCGCGCACATCTTGGATTATGCCATTCACTGCTGGCGGTTTCCTACATATTGCTCTTGTCACAGTATTACCAGATCTTCTCAAGGAAGAGGATCGCAAAGAGTCTGTTAAACAATTGTTCGCTTTGGTCTTTGGGATTGCGTTAATGGCTCTCATGACCATACTATTCGAACATTAAAGCGTATTTTTGCATTTCTTTATTGAGCTTCAGATATATTTTTCTACACTTTAATGAGTAACTTCATAATTCAGATTCAAATTTAATTAACATAAATAAATTATATGTAATAAAAACTTTCGGAAAATATAATAGTGATAAGAAATTAACTAGTGGCAAAGTAGGAACTACTTCATAACTTTCTTGAATAGTTTGCTTAACGAAGAAAGCATTGCCATATATTTACTACACTACATAGTATATAAAACAACAGCAACTATATTTTATCTATTGTTATATTGTGATTGCTCTAAAACTACACAGATCAGATTATATAAGTAACTAACTATTACATATTACTGTTTAAATGGCAATTTTATGAAATCGCCAATTTATTCTTAAGACAAAGAATATGTTTTCTTTAAAGTTTCATTTTATTACTATATTTTTTTATCAAATACTTACGATAATGAAGATGCAGTAAATCAGCGTTTAAGAGTTTTTCAAGCTACCAACTGATATACAATTCTATATACAAGTCGTGTATATATCAACAACTGTTTGTGATACGATATCTATAAATACATACATAGATGGTATTTTTTGTAGATAAGTTAAACTAAATTATAAAAAAAGAAAAAAAAAAATTATGGAAAATATATTAATTATTTTAAATAGAAATTTTCAAATTTTTTTTTAATTATGTGAGAAAATTCTTATATTATTTTTCAATTAGTTTATTATTGAAATTTGATTCTATATCAAACCATGGCCATCGGTCCTTAGTTTTATGTAAATAAATATACTTATCTTTATTATATGAAAGAATCTTTTATTTCGAGCGCGACACACTGTGCCTGTTAGTTATTACAAAGATGAACTCAAAAATGTTGCATACTTTTATGATCAACATTTTGCACGTATGTACATATTTTGGAATGTTACTTGTTTTCTTTTTACACCCTCCTCCGAATTAACGGCTATACAAAATTAATGTGACTGTATAACCAGAAATTTTCAGATGATTTAATTTTGATTCCATTAAAAACGAAGCCAAGTTTTCTTGGCGTCAAGGTTTAACCAGACATCTCTTGTATTGTTTTACAAGTTTTTTGTTAAAGAAGGCATAATTAATACTAATATAAAATGATCAATGCACTAATAATAAGTTGACGTATATTCTAGGCAGTGTTTTTATATTTTTCGGCTGAACAAATCAGTTTTAAAATATACTCGTTTTAAGGTACAAATAGAGCTCATTACATGATTTAATTATGTTAATCTTTGTAATAAAAATGGCTTTCAATTCTGAGCCGCTTACCTCAGTTTTGTCACTTGTCCATATTTTGTTCATTTGAGAAAAAAAAAATTACTTCCAGGCATACACATAACGTACTCAATAATTATAGAAAAGTTCATGAAGTGGAGGTTGTTGGCACGAAAGTGTTGGAATAATTCCGTCCAACGGTTTTCAGCATTAACATTCTCTGCATTCCAGCCAGTGATTTTTTCGTCGGACGCAAAGCTGAAAATAAGCTGGCAACATCGGTTTTCTTTCTTTGAAAGCGGGACTTTTATGACCCCGTTGGAGACAGCGGGGCTGTCTCGCCACAACCGGAACGTATGGTCACGTTAGTATATTTTTTTTTTAAATATTTTAATGTTTCTCGCAGTTGTTCTGCATGACACGTTTTAATGGTTATATAAGTACGTAAATAATACTGAAATGTCTCAGATACTAATCTTTAGGTGGAACTAAATTCTAATTATTAGATTCTTCTTAGTGGGAGATCACGTGGGTGGAGTCTTTTCAACCTCCGCATTCTAGTTGGGCTTCGGAACAAGGCAGAAACCAATGGGTTAAGGTGAATCTGAAGTTTTGTTAAGTGCCGACTGCTATAGAGCTGCTGGTATTTTTAGATCATTGTGCAGCGTGGTGATTCTGACAAATAACGGGGCATCCGTGATTCTTCTGAGTGCCTTGTACTGACATGCCTGCAGTCTGGAGATGTTGGAGATAGCCGTGGCGTCCCAGAATTGTATTGCATAGCGCCATATTGGTACCACTATTTGAAGGTAGATGAGCCTTTTATTGCCTAGTGACAGCTTGTTTGAGGGCCTGAGGAGCCAGTTTTGGTATTGTATACCAAATTTTCTCTTTTTCTGAATAGCAAATAAACGGCTTCATTTTGGTTCACTACTTGTAAAATTAATGTGAGCACAGGTACAGACGAATACCTAAATGATGGAAATCGTTACATTGTCTTTTCATTTTGCGAAAACATGTCATGAAAACCTTTTTGGAATTACATTCGGCTAGCCATAATTTGAATCACACTGCAGGTAAAAAACAAAACCTTTCAATAAATTATCTCATTGAACCCAATTCTCTAGCTAAAAATTCTAATCCTCCTTGACGACATTTTTCCTCGTGTTACGAGACTCAAATTCAAATATCCAGCAATTTTCTCCTTTGGTTGTTCCTTTTGTTTACCTTATAAAATAAACGCAGAAAATGCCTTAAAGTAGTTAATAAAATGTATATTGTTTTATTATAAAAACAAAATGATTTATTTTTATGTATCGTCCATAAATCAAATTATTCATCATTTATTATTTATTTATTTCTTAGACTTGATCTTCTTAAGGTAGAATTCCAGCTCTTTGCCTTCCAGGATGTAACCATCTGAGCGACCACACTGACCGGGGCGGGAAGAAATGCAAGCTGCAAGTGAATAAAAGAAAGAAACAAAATATATATATATATATTTTTTTTAAGAAAATAAGAGGAGAAGACACCTTTCGTAAGTTGTATAATCAGAGTAACTATGACAAGCTAAATCACGCCCAACAGGCTCATGTCGCACTCAGAATGAGATTGACACAATAAAATTTGTTAGATCGCTTTAAAATTTTAACATCATATTGAAAACTTATGGATGATCGTGGATATATTATTGTATACAATTTATACATACCCAAGATACGACCAGATGTGAATTGATCTTCCAAAGCCTGTTCAACTTTGCCGTACTTTTGACGTTCCAAGTACTTCTTCATAACTTTGTCGCTGCGCTTCTTGGTGAGCACATCATCTTCATCTTCCTTCTGTGCGTGCTTTGGGTTACGCTTGCGACCCAAAGGCAAAACGTAGTGACCCTCATACCATTGACGGAATGGAGTAGCATCAATAACGACAATGCTGTTCTTCACCAAAGTCTTGGTGCGCACCAATTCGTTGTTGGAGGCATTGTATACAACATCAGCGATACGAGTTTTGCGTGCAATACCCTCAGAAGCCCAGGCGAAGTTACCGGTCTCCAGGCGAAGGGCACGAAGTTTAGAGTTGCCACCGCGAGTGCGTACACTATGAACGCGACCGGCTCCAAGCTATAAACAAAGAAAATATTTTTGTAATTATAATTCTGAGCTGGTAATATAGAGTATAAATTCACTAATTTCATTGTTTTAAACTCAGAAGTCCGAACATAAATACGTTAATCATCAACTAATTGCAACCAAACATGTTTGGAAGTTGTTACAGTTGACACGCGTTATCATCAGGGTAGAAAACAGAAATCATATGTGTGTATATATATTATACACAACACAGATACTTGTGCACTTGCTGCTTACCTTAGTGTTTGCGGCAGGGCGACCCAACTCGAACTTGCGCTTCTTACGGAGCGATTTACGTTTGCCACCAGTGGCACGGCGTTTATGTGCACTATCGCGACTGATACCTTTTTTTATTTAAAAAACAAAAAGAAAATTAAACAAATTAGTTGTTTTCTAACATTTTCACTGATTTCCACATATTTAGTTGAATATATTTAAAAAAAAAATCTCTTTAATTCACATCAATGCCCCTCATGAGTTAATTTCAAAATGTCGGTGTGACTTTCTCGTATTAACGAAAACAAGACGACTTTAAATATAAGGATTCATTATTAAATATCACATTATAAACCAAAATGACACATATAGTTTGTTGTAGACACATTATTTCTTGATATTTTTGTGCAAAAAAGAGATTTTTTTGAATAAATAAACACCATTTCAAAAGACCGCACTCACCCATCTTGAGTAAAAAGTGAGAAAGAAAGGAAGCAAAAAGACACGCAGACCTCGTGTCAAAATGGTTTTAGGTTAGATTTGACAGTTCTCGATTTCGGTCCAATGTTACCGATTAATCGGAAAATGCAACTCTAAAAAAAAATAAGTGCTGCCAACATCTATTAGTTGCAACTTACAACATACAACAAAAATGTATTGAGTTAAAATTAAAGTTTATATAAAGTGTTAACAATAATTATTATATTATTAATATTATTGCGTGCTACATTTCTCTGCTTGATATTTAAGACTTAATAATTTAATGCAAACATATGATTAAATAAATACTCACCACTCACCAAAGGTGGGTAGTGATGTTCCAATACTTTAAAAGAATTAGTACATACTCATATAAGTACATATACTCAAATGGACAAATCGATGCTACTCATTTGATTACCAAAAAAGAGTTAGTACTTTCAGGTATTGAATGAGTACTTTTTTAAACTCAGGTTACAAAATTTTTAATGTGAAATTGAAAATAAAAAAATTATTTTTGTGAGTAATTGTGGAGTCCGCTATGGAATTGAGGCTCTCGCATGAAACAGACGTCGCTATTACAATTAAATTTTTTTTTTGTTACCAAAATTACTAATTTGATGCCAACTACTTCTCATTCAATACCAAGTAAGTATTGCAATCAAATAACGAGTTCAAAAGTATTTGGTATTGAATGAAAAGTAAGTAGTATCATCAAGTAGTTACTGGAATCGAAACATCCCTAATCGTGGGGTGTGTAAACGAGATGAGAATAGAGTTTAACGAGCGGGGAAATGTATGCAATTTCTTGTTCCATCACCAAGTAAACCAAAAAGAAAAAAAAAAAAAAGAAGACGCGTATAGTGGGGTGATAAAGAAAATAACAAAAACAATTGAAAAAGAATATACAATAAAATTATGGTTGGCAAAAACAGTATTGTCTGGGAACATTTTAATCGACTCACCGAATATTTGGTACGCAGTGCAAATACTTTAAATTCATGACTTTCGGTAAAGAAAACACAAAAATTTAATGGTTCCACAGGTCAGTTGTAAGCACTGCGGCAAGTCGCTGTCATCCAAGCATACATCCTCCAATTTAGTGCGTCACTTGTATAGGCAACATAAAACAATAGCCAGTCACCACCACTTTGAAATAGATGAGGATATAACCACTATTACCAGAGATACAAGACCATATAAACGAAGTAGTGATCCCCTTGGAAAGATAATGAAAACTCGAATGATTGGCACGGAAATGGATGACATGATAAGTGAACTAAAAGACGATACAGATTTCTGTGAAACGGAGGTATGTTGAATATATACTGTATATTTATTTATAACTTGAAGTAATAAAATTTGCGTGCAGCGCCTAGAACCAATGTACGAAGTACAAATGGATGAAGAATTATTGGCTGCCACAACGAAGGTTGAATCACCCCAATACCAAATACAAAAGGGTTCGCCAGAATCTCTGCATCTTATTGAGAAACTAAAAGCCGAAACTCGTTATTATAATGAAATGGCTCTGTTGGCAAAAGCTAGGCGGCGGCTCATTGAAGTGCAATTAGAACGAAGCAAACATTTGAACTAAGCCGAGATTTCATCAATCTACCATACCATTTTGATAATACATATATGCATAAACATTCGCCGTACTCTGCGTGTTAAATCCATTGATTATTATTTTATTTCATTAAAATATACATGTATTAATAATATAGTAGGTACATATATACAATATGAAAAAGAAAGCAAATGGACATACAAAATATGGTTTGGTAACATCATTAATTAGTTCAATCTCAATGTAAGTTACACCACATATTGTAATCGATAATATAACTAATAATAATATAACTAGAATTTAAGGAAATTGCATTTATTCAAGATTGCTTCACTAATTAGACAATTCAACGATCGCTGCATCATGTTCGCTTAAGAGTTGTCCTGTATTACTGAGTTGATCTAATTCGGCACGTACTTTTCTTGCTTGTAACGCTGCTAAATACTTTTGCATACGATAGTAGCCCGCCTTTTCACGAAAATATGAAGCTTGCATACGTACTCGCTCTTCTTTTAATTCCTGAAGTCGTTTACTGCATACTTCACCGACATTTGGTGGTGGTGAAGGCGGGTCCTCACTGGATTGTGGAGAAAGAGGATTTTGTGTAAAATCTTCCTCCATTGTTGACATTATGTTGTTATCGACGCTGTTCTGATGCTCCATTACTTGGTCTTCATCCGTAGGTATGAATTCTTGTAGATCTTCTTCAATAATATCCTCATAAAACATGTCTAAACGTTTATCAGCTGCTGCTTGTTCATCTTCTGTAGCACCAATTTCAATAATATGTTCTCCTTTTATTAGATTTTCTTCATTCTGATCATCGAAATCAAAATATAAAATCTGAAAGAAACAACGCGACGTTATGTTGAATACAAACAGTTAACAATTTTTAACCAACCTCATCGTCTTCCTGTGAACTATTCTCATTTTTAGTATGAATATATACTCCATGTGTAACAACAATATGTTTATAAATGGCATCTGTGTCATCAAATTCAAAGATTTGATTGCACATGTTACACTTCATTCTATCATCATCAATGGATGTGCAATGTTCACCAATCAAATCGATGCTAGCTGATATTGGAACATCGACTGGACCCCTTGTTGTTGCTATAACACCATGCATTCGATGAAGATGTCTTTGCAAATTACTTGTGCCTTGATATGATAGATTCTTTCTACAAAAAGAACAACGTACTGTATCCTTGCTTATACGTGTACAATATTTCCAAACTACGCTTGTAACTTGTCCACGATTACCAACATTCTTTGATTCTGAGGTATTTTTGTTGTTAAGTTTTGCTAACTCTTCAAAAGTAGGCGGCTGCATTATGGTTATAGTTTCAGTTTTGTTTAATGTATCGCTATCACTTTTTCCAAGAATATTGTGCTTTCGCTGAAGATGTGTTATCACATTTGCTGTGCCATGGAAACTCATCACTTTAGTACAAAGTCTACAACGAACTGAATGTTTTGAAACCTTCTCACAATACTTCCAAACGTAACTGCAACCTTTACGTTCTTTTTTCTTCAAAGGAAGTGCAGTTGATTTACTATTATATTCTTCTTCATCTTTAAAAGTATCACTTTCATTCGTCACTGATGCAATCGAAGCTGTTGCGCGCATTAATTCCGGTGCAGTGTGATCCATAACATACTATGTAAGTGTATAAATAAATAATCTCATCATTACCATTTTATATAAATGCATTTTTTAATAACAAACACATACATCACCATTATTTTCTACAATATCAGCATGGATGCGACGTAAATGTTTTGCTATATTTGATGTGTTGCCCCCGCCGAAATACAATAACTTCTTACAGAGATGACAGAATGCTTGTTTCTCGTTCTCACGAGTGCAGTATTTCCAAATAAAACTACGACTGGGACGTCCACGTTTCACATCAACTTCTGTCTACACGAGTAAGTAAATCTTGATTGAATGCTTTCTCTCGACTACTAATAAGGCGAGAATCTCTGCCACATATTCTTGTTACATTACCTTAGTGTGCCCTGATATATTATGCACTGTCAATAAGTGTCGACTTAAATTACAAGTTTGTGCGCCTACAAATGCTTTACAAACAGAACATTCAAAAACTTTTGGGTTTTTAGGTACTTCATTAAAATAGCGCCATACAAAGCTGCGTCTTTTGGAATTGTGTATGTAATTCTGATCTTCGCCATTAATTTCATCATCAGATTCTGTGCTTGTGCACTCTTCAATCTCAGAATGGAAATCTTCTTCCATATTTGTATAAACTAAATTTAACGTATATTTATTGATGTGTACGAATTAAAATATTGATACGCGCCGTAAATAACTCGATGCATTCGGTAATCACTGCGAAAATCGAATTATCTGAACGAAAAATACTAAATACTTTAGGAAACAATCAAAAAGTACTTAAAAAATACCAAGAGTCATGAATTGCAACTCTGTGCGGAAGTAACAAATTTAATTATTATTTATATTGGATGGTCACTCTATTTAAATATTTTTGTATGTTAAAGGTAACTCTACAACAAAACGACGCAAATTTGTCAGAATATCCGAGATATTAAATGAAAAGCTGTCGTTTTATTAAACTTTAACTAAGATTTGATTGTGGAATTTTTGGAAATTATTGGTGCGAAATAGGAATGACGAGTTTTTCACCGAAACAAGTGCGTCAATGTACACGTTTCTCCGGTTCACCATGTATACCGGAAAAAGATGTACGCGAGCAATTGCAACAAGAGATTGTGAACAAAGTTAAATATTGCGCTAATCCAACTTACGAATGCAGTCTAATGCGTCTCGATGGCTATGAATATTGCATTCGCCATATATTGCGTGATCCGCGCGCACATTATCGTCAGTGTACGCACATGTACCCCAATGGTCGTAAGTGTCCAAATGCTGTTCCAAAGTTTGATCTCAAGAAAGAACAAATTTTGACTACAATGTGTTTCGAGCACAATCGTAAGACTCAATTGGAAAAGACGCATGCTGCATTTGGTCGCCTACGTCATGTCGAGACTAATGAGAGTATGTTAAACAATTTGGTACATCATTTGCACATCGAAGAGGTGCCAGAAGAGCAACAAAATAATGAACCAGATGAGGATGAAATAGATGTTGTCTCCCCACATGTGGCACCTTTTGGTAAGTTACTATATAGACTATTTTATTGAAAAAAAAAAAAAAAAATTATAATGTATGACTGTTGATTTTTTTTTTTTGCATTTAGTTAACCATGATCAGGTTAATAACATGGATACAGTTATCAGCAAGGTACGCAAACGTCGTCGCATTTTGGATTATGCTTCTGATAGTTCAGAGAACAATGACGAGCCCCCTTGTTTAAAGAGTACATCACGTGATCATGACTTTTATGAATCCGATTATGAAAGTGTTGACTCTGAGATGGATGATCCGCTTAAGTAAGTATTAGAAAAGGTATATTTCGAATAGGATTCTATAGAATATGTTTGGTTTTTTGTTTTCTTAGGCATGCTGGTGTCTACACATGCCCCGAGACTGTGCGCATGGCCGAAGCTAAGATGACAAAACTACAGAGTCTATATAAAGATCAAATCAAACATCTCCATTTGGTATTAAAAGAAAAACGGCGTCGTTATTTGATTGACATACGCAAAGAGCGTGAATCTTATTGTAAGTAGACGAAGATTAATGTGAAGATAAGATGGGATAATTGTTTATCTCGCTTTCTAGGCAGCATACATGATCAATTGAAGGATTCACCACAAGAACGCAAATTGTATGATCAGCTCAAGGCGCTCAACTCATATCATCGTCATCAGGGTGTCGAGGCCGTACTGTATAAAAAGTACAAGGAAAAGCGTGCACGGGCCGCTGATCCATTATCATATAAAGCACCAGGATTCACAAAGTGTATTTTCACCGAAGGTGGTGTAAAGTGTGGCGATCGTGCATTCCCTTGCAGTAAATACTGCCGCAAGCACATTCTGGAGGATAAACGTCAAGTATTGTTCCAAGCTTGTAACGTGGAACGCAGCGGTGTTGTCTGCCAGGAGCCGGTGGCAGGCATTTATGATGATGCCACATGTATGTTGCATCTAAAGATGCCACCTAAGCGTCATTATATACAAAAGGTGCGTTAATTTTAGAATCAGGGCACACAATATTTAACTTAAACTAATAGTAAGTAGCATTGCTACCGATTGTATAATACGAAAACCAATACATATTCCAAATATAAACACGACCTAACACATTAGGACGTGTAGGATACCTAAGGACAACACGACAACAAACGATTACTGCAACAACGATTATTTATAGCTACATACACAGAATATGTAACTAAAATACTACCTACATACATACATAACTACTCTACATACATAAAATAGTTAAAAAAAAAAAAAAAATAAAATGATGAACATGATTGTGATATCTCACCTCTAGTTTTATGAACTGCCCAAGCATTGTGCAAGCTCGGGTTTGACTGATCCCAATTGTTGCAACGTTGTTAAGAACATATTCGGATTCAATCAAAAGCTTAATGAGTTAGATTTAGAAGGCTTAATAGAAGATGGACTACTACTTGATGATGATCAAGACAATGTTTCGCCGTTAATGATTGACTTCGATCAAGAATATGATGACGATGAGGATAAAGAAGACACTGACGACGACGATGAAGAAGATGTAGGTCAATTAGGTTTTCTTGATTTTGAGCTACCTCAGCAATTAAACATCGATCTTGACGATCAAGACTATGATAAAATGTTTAGTTTTTGCGCAAGCGATGATGAAATGAATAATGATGATTTGAATATTATTAATGAGATTACAAGTGAAGCTCAAAATCCAAACAATCAATCAATCTTATATCAAAATAATCAAGATTTCAACCTTAATCCGGTTCAAGAAGATGAAGAAGAAGACTTATTATCCTGGTTTGAAACAAATCAAAACAGTTTGTACTTCTCTTTTCTTTGGTATTTCGTGAAAAATTACAAAAGCTTTTTTGTTGCTACTATGCTTTTTTACGTAGATATATAAAAATTACATTGTTGCTGACCGCTGATCGACCAGTTTTTGCAGACAAAAATGTTGTGTCATTCATTTGTATATACATAAATAAATACTTATATTTGTAGTGTAGTTTGTGTCTGTGGGGGCAACATTGTAAATTTTATATATTTTGTAAACAAAACTTAATTTTAATTTACAGAAATATGAATCTGAACCGGAGGAAGATGACAATTCTTTGTTGTCATCATCAGTCGCAACAAAGGAAACCAAGACAAAGGACCAAAAAATGGGACATGTGCAACCAAATACATTTATAGAATCGAACATATAAAGAAAAAAAAAAAACTAGAGACTAAAGTAACGCTAACATTACCATCAAGCAAGAAGAGACCATCTTCCAGGAAGATAGATAACAAGAATTTTAATAATGTGTAGTGTAATGTACTGTAAAATGTGGATGTTTCTATTTTACAATTTTTTTTTTTTTTTTTGTACTTTTAATTCATTCATTCATATTTAACCTGTTTTTATTTGTGTGTTTGTAAACCGACCAAATTTTCTTTTCCTTAGTTTAATAAATGTTATGCAATTTGTACCAAAGGTGGTGTGTGTATGTATGTGTGTGTGTGTGTGTGTGTGTTTGGGTCCCTTGTATTCATAAGTTAAATTTAAATCAATTTTCGGTGATATTTTTTAGAAAATGTAGTTTTTCGTGTAGCAAAAGCCTTCATAAAAAAATTAAAAGGAGTTGGCAGCTCTATTTCATTTCATTGTTTTGGTTTGGTTTTGGGAAAGAAGAGTTTGGAAGTTCTTAGTTTTAAGTTATGAGGCGCCATTTACAATTTGGTATTAAACAGGTGAATATAAATTTTCAGTTATTGTAACAGATTTCTTTTAACACTTTGTTGGCATCATCAGCTCTCAGCCAATTATGCGGATGGTCATATATCGCCGCGTTTAGTAACTGACAATGCTTTAGATGATGCTGTTAAGTTAAAAACATTGAATGCATTTGTACATCTTACGCCTGAGTTGGCTCTGCATCAGGCCAATGAATCTGCACATCGTTATAAAGAGAAACAACCACGAAGCGTTTTAGATGGTGTTACAATTGCCATAAAGGATAATTTCTGTACAGAGAATGTGAACACGACTTGTGCTTCAAAGTAAGCTTGTCATTGTAGTCAAGCACGATAATATTGGATCTGATAGTTAATGTTTTATTTAATCATAGCATGTTGAAGTCTTTTGTGCCACCATATAATGCCACAGTATGTGAACGACTGCAGCAGGCAGGAGCTGTGCTTATTGGCAAAACAAATATGGATCAATTTGCTATGGGCTCCGGTACAGTAGATTCAATATTTGGTCCGACAAAAAATGTTTGGAGTGAAAATTTAAATGATAACAATTGGCGTATTGCCGGTGGCAGTTCGGGTGGCTCGGCTACAGCGGTGGCAGCTGGAATATGTTATGCGTAAGTTAAAACTCGTTGACTGTTATTTATTTGTTTATTAGATGCATTTGTTTCAATTCCGGCACATAACCTAACATAATCATATCATAGTACCAACAGCAACAGCTGTTGTTATCATTGGAAGGAATAACTCTCAATTCAATTGACACGAATCTATTTTCACACGTTTAGCATATAAACAATATTCTTTATTGCAATAACGCATCATTGTTCGTTGCAACGCAACTTCTTCATTTCGTTACATAACCTCCTCCACAACTTAACATTAACTATAAAAACATTTCTTTAAATTATAATTTCGGTATCGCCAAGATCTTCATCTGAAGGTAGTACCATGGTGGCAGGGTCAATGTAATTGGGGTTGACTAAGTCGACGCCAGCCTCTTCGCGACGTCTGAGCTCCAAGTAGCCTTCGCGTTGAGCCCAGTCACGCAATTGTGGATCGGGATTGTATGCCCAAAAGAACGAGCCCCACACCAGACACAGAGTGACAGTAAAGAAGAATGATGCGTTGGTTGCTTTACGGTCAGCAGCCTCGTCTTTATATTCAAAACCGTAACTAACCCAGTTCTTGGGGCTTGGATTTGCAAAATCCTCAGTTGATACACTGGTTGGGGTGGCAACGGTTTCGTCTTTCTTCGGTGATGTTTTGATGGTGCGTGACAAGCGAAGTGCCTGATTCAGGGCGATGGAACGCTGCAGCATCCTGCTGCTGGCCAAACGAAAAACAGCAGACATTTTTCAATGTAATTTTATAGTTAAAATGTTTGCAAAACCACAACAATACTTCGTTTTCATTCACACAAGCGATAAGAGAAAAACAATCATTCACAATAGTTAAAATCAGCTGTTCGATGATTGTGGTGCTGCCAACTTATTACAATTATTAATATTGAATTTTTCTCATTCAATTTTAGTGCAATTGGCTCTGATACTGGTGGTTCTACACGTAATCCTGCATCATATTGTGGGGTCGTTGGACTGAAACCTACATATGGTTTGGTATCACGTCATGGCCTAATTCCACTTGTTAATAGTATGGATGTACCAGGTATTTTTGCACGCAGTGTAAGTGATTGTGCTGAGGTGCTTAATGCTGTTGCTGGACCAGACCAAAGAGATTCTACGACAATAAGAAAAGCCCACAAACGCATTGATTTGCCCAAAATAGATGGTATTGATTTGGCTAAAGTACGAATTGGTATTCCTAAGGAGTATTTTTGTCAGGGTCTATCATCAGAGGTACAAGAGACATGGCGCAAAGTAGCGGACATGCTTGAGGATGAAGGTGCACGAGTACAACAAGTTTCATTGCCCAATACTGCAGCCAGCATATATGTTTACTCCATTCTAAACCAATGTGAGGTGGCTAGCAATATGGCGCGCTATGATGGCATCGAATACGGTCACCGTGCAGATGATGAGCGCAGCACGGAGCAACTTTATGCCAAATCTCGTGCTGAAGGCTTTAATACAGTTGTCAAGACACGGATATTGGCAGGAAATTTCTTTTTGCTACGCAAAAACTATGAAAATTACTTTGAAAAAGCTTTACGCGTTCGTCGCCTTATAGCGCAAGATTTCCAAACAGTCTTTGATGACAATAACATCAACTCAGGTGTTGATATCTTGTTGACGCCCACTACACTGAGTGACGCTCCCTTATACAAGGATTTTGTATCATTAAGTAATCGTGATCAATGTGCTGTGCAAGATTTTTGTACTCAACCGGCAAATATGGCTGGCATTCCCGCAATTTCAATACCCATACGCTTATCTCGAGCTGGTTTACCAATAAGTTTGCAACTGATGAGTCGCACACTGAACGAAGATCTACTGCTAACAGTGGCACGATGGATTGAGGCACATGTGGAGTTCGATTGTTTGGAAAACAAACAAATGTATGAGGCAAGAGCGTAACTTTATTTTGCATGGATAGAATTTAAATTTTCAAATAAAGTAACCGACACTCGACTTATACCAGGGCTGGAAAATATTAGTTTTGCATTTAGAAGGAGTTAGCAGTTTATTGTAATTTGGTGTTGTGCAGCCATCATCAGCTGCAAACAACAAAGTGGTGGAACACATCTGTACATATGTAATGAGCGCCTTAAAATCAAATGGTTTAAAAAATCTGAAGTCCATGCAAATTGATGTAAGTAAAAAGCATACATTGCGTGGCATGAAAAGATGTCCCAGTTGTGGTCAATACAATGGTCAACGTGCACAGCTGTGTCGGAATGTGAATTGCGAAATACGCAAGAACTACCGGCCATATGATCCAGTGAGTTTGAATTCCTCGAAGGCAGGAACTTTCATTTATTCGCTACGCAGCAAAGAACGTGACTCGCAAATCCGTAATTTTGTTATTATAACAGATGTTACGACATTGGAATTGGAGCTGGATCCGGCTATTGTTGTATCCCGTGATGCCGTCTGTTTTGTAGAGGCATGTAGAAATTTAAGTTCAGCGCAATGCAATTTTACCTGTAAACATATAGAAGCTTGTAGTGGTGATGATAATGTTGGAAAAATAACCAAGGCAGAGGCATTTCATGTGAGTCACGATGCCATTGACATGTTGAATGTCAATGAAGAACAAAAAGAACAACTTCGCCAAACAATATATGCAGGGAATGCGGTGGCACCTCCAGTCCAACGTTTAAATTCTTCCACATTTGCTGTACAATGCGAAAAGTCAGATGTCTTCCCTGCTGGCTGCCTTCATGTTACAGTACTCAGCAATTCCATGTCCAAGAAGAAAGGAATTTACGCGTGCGCCTGTAAGAAACTTAAGATCATCGTTGAACCCGACAATTCGTTGGTTATGCAGGATGAAATATGTGAGCATCTTTTGCTTGTGCTGGCTGCTGTTCTTAGTAAGTCAGATGCCAAAAGCTCATATGGTAATTTTCTTGATGCACTGCAGCCTTTCTGGTTACCTGCAGCTGTAAGTGGCGAAACTACGCCAATGGAGGAATCAACGTTAAAAGATGCTCATGAGGATTCATTTTTGGGTCTTAACATTAGTCATGGTGCCATCGATCAGGCAATGTCTGATGAACTACTAATTTGCCTATTTGGCAATGAATATATGTCCAATGAGGTAAGACAAGATATTTTACATATTTATTAAAGGAGTAAATCTTTAATCCTTTTTATTTACTTTCAGCAATTGACTACTTTTGCTGAAGAGGATGCTGCTTCAAAGGCGGTCATTAGTTATGGCTCTAATGTTGCAACTGGCACTGATACAACTCCATATTCGAGCGATCCAAAATTAGTATCAAATTTTGATAAGAACGAGGACGACGACGAATTCCGTTTAGACGACAACATGGGGGAAACGACACACCTCGAGTTGACTGACTGCAATATTGAGCTGATGGATCAATTTCAATTGACTGATCAAATTGACTTAAACAGTGATGATATAACATTACCGATTGATGGAGAACCCATAAATATACTGTCAGTGCCACCAGTCTACACCGACTCTTTTGCTACAATGCCTGTCGTCACAAAAACAACGAACATGGCTCAGTCGTCACAAAAACAGATGCCACTCTTGCCACTGCCACCAATTGAGCTGCCAACAATAGCCGTCGTTAAGAAGACTCCAATCAAAGCTTCCGACATTGTAACCGAAGTCAAGACGCGTAAGCATCCACATGTGCCAACAAAACGTGCCTTGATTGTGAACTCCAGTAATTCATCTGTAGCAACGCAATCGAATCCCAATGCCAATGTCAGTGCTGTTAATCACGATACGGTACCTGCTTTGGCCTATTCCGCATGGCTTGAATTTATCATTGAATCGTTGAATGAATCCATAACACCGGCAGCTGTTCCACTCAAAACGATGCACTGCAATTTCCATGTACACAATGAAATCTTTTCGCATTTCTGTAAAAGTTTCAGTAGCGGCATCAAGCGTCGAATGCCAAATGAGATAACCATGCTCAAACAGGGCAGAAACAAAGGATTGACCCGTTTTGTTTGGTATTTTACTTCGCCACCGACAGTGAAGCGCATATTCACAACACCAAATGTACGTAAGTTTAATCATCAACTCCACTCCACTTCAGTTTCTTTATCTCTATTATTATTTGATTGTTTGTAGATCTCATTGCAAATTGAACGATCCTTTGAACGTGATAATGTTGGCAACTATACTTCCTATAAACGACAACCAATCGATCCTGCAGAGGCTAAACAAAATATACGACGCATTTATCCTCGAATACAACTTTATATAGCACAAATGTTATTGGGTTGTGATCAAAGCATAGAAGTCAATAATGTCGATGATGTAAGTAATTTGATGAAAATAAGGATATCAAATTATTTATGATATATTTTTTTTAGCAAACAGAATTTCATGATTTACGTGTAGCGTGGATACCGAATGTTTTTCCTGTGAGCAAATTCGGTCAATTGAGCTTTGAGTTTACTTTGAAAACACGTTATCCCTTGATTCAAAATAAAACAATGTGATGATGGTCAATGGGAGTACTGGAATTATTGACTGACAACCGCAGGGGCTGGCAAACTTATTTAAGAAAGGATCAACTCAGGATCGGCGTACTAAATAGCAAATATAGAATACATTCTGTCAAGAAAAAATTTCGGGATATTTAATGAGCCTGATGTTGTAGCTACATTTATTCCAAGATTACAACTTCTGATCTCTTCCAAGCTACAGCCACACAGCTGGATCCTACAAGGTGGATCTTTCGTCCCATTCTATTAACAAAGTTTCTGGAATTGCATGCTGATAACAGAAAGTTTAATATTTTGAATATAATTTCGAAGAATGCAATTTCCAATCTCTTCTAGAATCCAAGCTACAGCTAATCTTCTGGACCCTTTCCAATAGATTTTTCGTTCCGTAGTCCAATGTTTGTCGACTCCAGCTCTACATAATAATTAAGTAAGTATGTTTTAAAGAACAATGATCTATTTAAGAACATTAATCAAAAAACCAATGTAAAACTCAATTATTCTGAATTTTTTATTTGGTTGTCATGGGAATGGGTCACCCGGGGAACTTGAAAGCACTTAATTCAAGCTACGATTGCCCATGGTATGAAAAAACAAAAATATTGCAAAAATAATTTCATACGAGAAAAATTTTTTTTTTTTGTTAAAAAAAAGGGGAAAATTTAAAAAAAAGGCCAGGTGCACAGAAATCCTTAGTATGTGGATATCACTTTTCAAAATTGCATATGAGCTTATATCTCGGAAACGACTAAACCGATCTCAATGAAAGTGATCCCAAATGAAGGATAATGATAATGGGCTAAACTTTACGTTCATCTCCAAGGACATTACTCTCATCGAAATCGACCCACCCATTTTCAAGATGTAAGACTTTAAATAGTTTTTGTTTACGTTTTTAACTTTTGACATTTGTTCAAAATTGACAAGATTTGGAATGTCTATATCTCAAAAACTACTGTACCGATTCGAACAACATGTTCTACGGTTATATAGATAAATAGTAGAGCTTTAATCTGAATGCACCCAGAATCTAAGTAATGTCTTGGCCTGCAGCACTCTGACATTTTGAGATGTTTGATTTCGCTGCTATGCCGTACACCTGCAATCCGTATTGCCAAACAGGAGCAATTATTGCTTTGTAGATGTGTACCTTATTTTTTAAGGATAATTTATTTCTACTGTTTAGGAGCTAACGCAATTTCCTAATTCTCTGTCCAAGCGATTTCGTGATGATTGAAATATGCGTTTTGAACGTTAGCCACCTATCCATCCAGATGCCTTTGTTGATTTAGTATTTTTTTTTAGTTTTCATTTCATTCTTTGATTTTTCATTAGTTTCTTCCATTTTGTTTATTTTCAGAAACCAAACACTGCGTATGCTTAATATTTTAAAACAAGGATCATTAAAGCATTTAAAAAACCGCATATTCGTAAATAATATCGATCTCTTCCATTGTTACTAGAGATATTGGTTGGTTTATTGAAGGATTACAAATTACAATGTGATGAGTTCCATCAAAATCAGGGAAATCGGTCAGCTACATCAGAGCTATGCTCATTTTATCGTAAAAGTCTTATTTCTCACTCACACTTACACGCTCAATTTTGTGCCGAGTCATGTAAAGAAAGCAAAATTGTGCGCTGCTTTCAAATCTGGAAATTGTACCAGGCGCACAGAATCGTCAGAAGAGCAGCAAGTAGATTTTCCCATTTGTTTAGTATTGATCTGCTGATGATTCTATGATTTTACTTGATTTTACTACTTTTCAATATACAATAATATTGACTTGCTGTATGTTTCAGTAACCATTCTCTATTTTACCCCATTTGAATATATACAAGTAATTTATGCACTTTGGCAGACCCGACCTAATTATGTCTTGCCAGCACTGAAGCTCTGTCGCATTGGACAAGACCCATAAAGGATACTCTGGACACAGATTGCAGATTATATCGTACTATTCCAGCCACCAAATATACTAAAATTATCTTCATCCAATAACCATCAATAATTAACCAGTTGTTGTGTTGGTAAGCTCTTCACCTTAATAGTAACTTCATTCAGTTACCATTTGTTTTGTTTGGTAGTTTCTTTACTTTGCAAGCAATACTTGTTTTTGAGGAAAAATATGTTTTGAATCCTTTAAAAAATATATTCTATTATAAATTCTAACTTTAATTTCGCTGATTTCAATAGTCAAATATCATACCTTCAAAATGCCACATAAATCGTGTAAATCGGTTGGCTATTTCATGACTTATGCTCACTTGAGCACTCAATTTGTGCTCATTTGTCTCTTTTTCACTCACAAATTTGTGTTGAGTCATCATGTAAACAAAGTGCACAAATGTGCACAAACAAATTTAAAAATTTCTGAAAAATTCTACCAGGCGCACAAAATCGTCAGAAAAGCAGCAGGTCGATTATTGCAATTTGTTCAGTATTAATCTGCTGTATGTTTTTATGATCTTAGATGATTTTACCCCTTTTCAATATTTCGAAATGTAAAGATCATTTTCCAAAAACAATAATTTTTTTCTGCACCTTGGCAGCACTGTCGTAATTATGTCTTGCCAGCCCTGAAAATCAGTGCGCGATCTTACAACACTGATCATTCACCACCCACATGTGCAAGTGAGATAGGTGCGCCACTCCTATTGGGATTTGTCTTTTTACCACCGCAAAAATATTTTAAGTGACCGATCGATATTACAGATTTGCATAGAATGCTGAGCATCTAGTGAAATTAGATAGGAACAGTGGATCATGGGCCGTTGTAATCTGTTAAAAAAGTCATAGGAGATCTCCATGTGCACCGAAACAGCATTCATTTTGAGACAGGACCACACAAATTGATTCTTATTGGATTATGATTGATAACAAAAGCAACGAGTTTGTAAGGATTTATTCGATAATGGGTGCACAAGAAATTTGTTAGTATATCACTTTGTAAGTTTCTTGTGGTAATTTTTCTTTAAATTTTGCAGATTTTCATAAAATGCTGAGCACCTGGAGGTATTAGATGGGAGTGCTGCATATTGAGATTATAAAATGCAATCAAAAAGGCAATGGAGATCGTTATAATAAACCAATAAACCATTTCAACCGAGCAGTATGAGACAGGACAACAAAAATTGATTATGATTGAAAACAAGACGAGCGATTCTTTAAGATTTTGAAAGACTGATGTCGAAGCACAAGAAATTTGTAAGCATCATGCCTAAAGATTTCTTTATAATAACTATAACTCCAAAAATTTTGCTTAATTTTAGCTGAATTGTATGGATTGCTGAGGATACAGTGGGATTGGACTCCTGCAACATGAGCTCTTGGAATATGTTCTGGTAAAAACTCTTACCACTCCCATCTATGAAACTCTCAATTTGTCACAAGGGGTTCAACGCCTGAATCAATATTCAAAATGTTAGTGAACTTTTGTTCAAGATTACGAGTGAATTAATACCTTTGCAAACGCAGAGTTCATTTGGTGGATATTATGCATTTATAATTCTTTAAACAG
>JAWNKV010001019.1:0-83868 GCA_035041805.1 Amiota mariae | reverse complement strand
TGCGAAGCATAATAATCGGCGCTCCAATTTTTAGTTGCAATATGTGATGTGTGTGGTGGTGTTCCTGGCAATTGAAGTGAATTTAAAAATTCACCTTATCCTGATTCATGATAGTGTCCACTGACTTGAATGTGGTTAATGGACCTGGTTTTTAGTTTGAAATTATGAGTTGTATAATTTGTAATATGTGAACAGTGATTTTACAAATATTTTAAATCACTTTTTTTATTAGAAATACAATATATTTTATGTGTTGAGAAAAAATTTTTCGCTAGCAAAGCTTTAATATGAATTTTAGTTTATTTCATTTGCATTTTTCTACTCTTCACGTTAATTCCTCCCAAACAAACCTCCTTTTTGAAATTAATGTTCTTATTTGAAAAAGTTTTTTGTTTTTTGACGTATCTGACGTAATTTGGACACTATAAGTTTCTGGACCTTATCCACAAACCATGAAAATTTCAAGACCCTCGGACTTCTAGGAGAGCACCCCCCATACAGACCGGGATCGAAATTAAAATTCTTTTTAGAAAAACTTTTTTGTTTTTTGTACTATCGACTTCAAATTTGGACACTATAAGTGTCTGACCCACAACCCTCGGACCACTAGCTGGGGCGTGAAGAGTATTACAACTTCGGCATTGCCAAAGTTAGTCTTTTTTAGGGTTCCGTACCCATAGGGAGCTAACGGCACCCTATTACTAAGCTTACGATGTCCGTCCGTCCGTCTCCTGCTCTATCTCATGAACCGTAATAGGTAGAGAGTTGAAATTTTCACAGAGTGTGTAATGGGTGTAGAACGACAAATACTAAAAATACATTTTTAGAAGCATTGTCCTTTAATTTTACCTTTTGTTTAACAATTTTTTTTTGTAGTATACTTTTAAGTTGTTAATTATAGCATACTTTTATGCTATTAAATATGCACATAATTTAATATTTTAAGCAAATCTTGTACGATGGTACGGAACCATCCGTGTGCGAGTCCGACTCACACTTGGCTGATTTTTACATTTTTTTTGTTTGAAACTGACAGTTTTTTTTTGTGAATATTATAAATAAATAAATATTTATGCCTAGTTTTTTGAGTTGCGAAATAATGGCAGATAACATTTCTTCAGCTTTATGTCCCACTGACGACAAAAACTTAAGGAATATTTTACACAGTTCGCCTGATCCCAAAACGTATCTAATGATAAGAGTAAGTTGATCCAGATGTGCTATATCTGGTGTTAAATTGATGATTAATTAAAAATATTTCGCCCTTTTTATCTCGTCTCCAATCTGTTTTAAGACTTTACGACCCATCAAGAGAATAAACTCATCGCAAACGGACTTTGATCCCTACATATCCTTGTTTCCCAAATCGTTCAATATTAGTTTTAGTTTTGATTTGCTTTATTGCCTAATTTTACAAATATCACTTAAAGCTAGCGATAAAACTTACAATTTATACAGAGAATTAGATCTTAGTGACTATCTTTACAGCTGAAAAATTTAGATTTATATGTATTTTTAATATTATACCTGTATAGGAATTAAGGAAAAATGGAAGAAAAACCTTACTAACTTAAACTTACTTCAACTTAGAACTATAACTGTGTGGTGCTTAATATGGCTCAACTTAGTGTAAACATATGAAGGACCAATCAGCTCACTAAATGAGCAATATTAGAATTCTTGTGAGCAAAGTTATTTATTGCTCGGGAGATTCGTTCATCTATCGATCTAACATCAGCTGTAACATGTAGTTGATTAGTTGAAAAGAAAAATCCATTTAGTTGTAACTCAAGATTGGATAGAAAACATTGTTTTCTCTTCTTAGTGAAGTAAATTGCTTTAGTTTTTTTCAGCACTTAATTTTATTTTCCATCGTCTAAAATGACTAGATAGGGATATAAGAGCACTCTGAAGCTTATTATGAATCGCATTGTAGGATTCACCTGTGCAGTACAAAACCTTGTCATCAGCGAAAACTGATGTTATGCAGTCTTCAAACATTGGAATGTCGTGAGTGTAAATATTGTATAAAACAGGCCCTAGAACGGATCCCTGAGGGACACCAGCGCAAATTGATTTTTTGGCGGATTGAAAACCATCCATGGATACATTAAAAAACCTTTCAGATAAGAAACTTTGGATGGTTTTAGTGAGATATATAGGTGTGTTTATACCAAGAAGTTTATGTAACAGAACATTATGCCATACCGTATCGAAAGCAGCTTGGACATCTAAAGTTACCATTCCAACTGATTTTTTGTGATTTAGCTGCTCTTTCGCAAGGTTAGTTAGTTTATGTAATGGATGGATGCAGTTAAGATGGGGTCGGAAGCCGAATTGTACAGTAGGGAGTATGTTGTTATCCTCTAAATGTATACGTAATCCGGTTTTAATTACTCGCTATAAAACTTTTGAGAAACCACACAGCAGGCTGATCGGTCTAAAATTCTCAAGAGAGTTAAGCGGTTTACCTTGTTCAAGTATTGGAATAATTTTTGCAATTTTCCAAGCCGAGGGAAAATAGCCAAGTTTTAGACATTTATCTAATATTTGCATTACATATACAAGCGCACTATTTGGTAGGTTTTTAAAGCAGATATTTGGAATTTGATCGTTACCAGGGGATTTGTTATTTTTTAAGGACTTAATGATATCTCGAACTTCACTTACTGTTAGAGGGGGATCAATTGTGTTAATTTCTTGAGATAAAAAGTCACTCAGTGAAGTTTGACTATTCGTAAGGTATCAGAATCAAAGTAGTCCTCAGTTAAATGATGTTTTAATTCAAAAACGTCTGCTAGAAGGTTTACTTTATCATTCTGAGTTGTGTTCTTTTCAAGTTTCGAAAATTTGAGATTCCAGCTATAATTATTAAGTACAGACATTTTGTGAAGAATTTCACGAGTTAAGTAATAAACCCTGGCTTTATGAATTGGTTGTCTAGTCCGAATCCAAAGTCTCTGAGCTGTGTTTCTGTTTGACATTAGATTTGTGATGCTGGTTGGCAGTTTTCGGGTAAATTGTTTATTTTGCTTTCTAGGTATGGACTGTACTATAGCCCCATATATATCCTGTCTGAGGTAATCAACCATCCTGCCCACTATATATTGCGTTGTATGTAGTCCCAGAGGGTTATCAAGTCTGTATTGAGCCTTCCTACTTAGAAACCGTTTGAATTTTGTTCTATTTGCTTTACCATAATTTAGGTAATTTTCAACATTAGTTACAACTTTTGTAGTGAATTTACATACAATTGGGAGGTGGTGTGAACAAAGGTCGGAGCGAGCAATAGGTTCAGACAAATTAATTGGAGAGCTTGTAAGAAATAAGTCCATTGTTGATGGCTTACCTTTGTAGCTAGCAGGTATATACTTTGGATCTCTAGAATACAAGATGGAAAATCTACTATATGAAAACAACTCATGAAGGATATTTACCCAACAGTTTGCCCTCTCACAGTTCAATAGCCTGTTCCTACGACGTAGTTTCCCTTAATTCGTGACAGCGTTAAAAGGTCAGCTTTAAACATGTCCTTTTTATGTTTAGTTATGTCCAATGAACCAGCAAAATAGACCGAGAAAATTTTGAAGGAGTTTTCCAGGTCAATACTGATTTCTATACCTACGTTTTCGATTAAGTGTGTGTTCATGTTAATAATTTGCTTGTGTTTCATATTTTTCTGGACAATTATTGCTACTCCACCACCTCTATTGGAGATACGGTCATTCCTGTATATTATATAATTGGGGATAATGAATTTGTCCTTATGTGTAAGCCAGGTTTCACAAACAAGACAAATATGGATTTGTTTTTTAGCTAGGAAATCTATCAGTTCTAATCTTTTTAAGCGAACTACACGTGCATTCCATGCCATAATGTTGAGATTATCTACCTTATTGACTACTATAGACATATTTGAGTACTAATTGTATGATTACATTAAATTGCTCACTCATATTAGAACATCTTTGGAGTTTCTCCATAAGCTCTGACGTAATAGAGCTTATTTCTTAACATATAATCAGATCAGTAGGTACTTTATCACTTGACGTCGTCGTGTGTCTGTGTTTTGCTGTTTCTTGGCAGCCGATAAGAGCATTCCTATAACTTCGATCAGGCAAGTGGTTTTGGTTGTCATTTGTTACATTTGGCGCAACTAGAATATTTGATCTGGAACTAAGAGCAGCTCTAGTGCTACTTTTATTGTGCTTGTACCTACTGCTGTGTTGTGCTGGGTTGTGCTGGGTTGTACTGGTTTGAATAACGTTTTGAGTTAGAAGTCCTCTTTTTTGTCAACGATAGATAAGAAGCCCGGCAAGGGCAGGCAGGGTCGGTAGATGGATAATACCCTCTTCAGTTGGCACAAATTAGTTGCCCTTTGTTTGGGCAAGATGATGTCGACATTACAACTATTGGAGCCATGCCCAAAAAGTTGACAATTATAATATTGTGTTAGTTTCCTTAGAGATGTTGTTTTATATTCCCAGCGAACTTTTGTATGGTTGATGTATGGATGGTCTTTTAGCAATTTGTGAAGAGTGGTAGATTTATTTACAAAATAAACTACATTTAGGAGAATTTTATAACCAGATTTCGATGCTTTATCAATTGTTTTAACAGCAATACATTTTAGACCATGAGATATTAAAATTGTTTTAATCTCGTCATTAGGCAATTTTTCTAGCCCAGAAAGGACGGCTTTATATGGTTTTGTTTCTTTGTTCTCATAAGAGAAAAACTCATAACTGTCGTTTTTAAGATGATTGCAAATAGTGTTGTAGCAGTCGATGTTTTTAACAAATATCTTGATGTCAATAGATATAGTTTTAATATAATAAGCATCTACTTTTACTAATTTAAGCATATCATGAATATATTTCGCGTTTTTTTTTATCACAGTAATGAGACTTGAGGTACTCTACTTGATCAGTAATTGGATCTTCTGCAGAGGTTTCACTGTCCAAGACTAAGTTTTTGAGCAGAGCTTATCTTAGCACTTTAGATTCAATATTTTTTAATTTTTTTTTTTTTTTTTGGTGCAATTATTACTTTTATTGAATTTTTTATATTACGAATATTTAAGCGCTAGTCACGTCTGTTCGAGTTCGAGTGTTCAAACACTATTCAAGTGTTCAAACACCATATGTTTGAAATCGTTCAATATGACTGGCTAAAAAAGGATCGAATTCCGCTAACAGTTCCAAAATCATTTAATAATTTCTGTTATGCGGATCATCGAATTTTTAATTTTTTCTCTGAAAGCAAGGCCTATTGAACACAGTCGCTTCACTACGGTAACAACTCTCTTCAGAACATTTCTTCAATAAGTAATTTCCTGCAGTAAATTGTCGAGTCGGCCATCAATTTCATTTCTAGCTTTCAAACTAAGAATACTAGATTTATGACGCGCAGAGTTTTCATGCTGGGCAGCTCGGTGTTCTGCATTTTTCCAGCCATTAAATCCTTCGTTCTCGAACTGGGTCCTATACTCCAATGGACCAAATGACAAACTGGATCCACAATTTACTTTCAGAATAAACTAACCAATTTCGGTCTTTCACTTCATTATTTTTCATTTTTCTTTGAAAGATACTCAGTAGCAAGAAACGACGCTGATCAGCATATATTCTCTCACTTTTAGAGAAGTCACAAGACTTGTTTTGATCGAAGCCGTATCTCGCTATAATCTCCCTTAAGGAATCATTAATTTCAAACAAACAACAATAAATCTTAACAAAGATCCAGCTTTGTTAAGATTTATTCTTGTTTGCATTTGGTCTTTCCTTTTACTTGTCGTCTGATTTTGGGACGCATCTTCAATTGTTATACTTATTGATGATTCCTCTACCGCCTCTTCCTCAAAAACACAAATATCCGTTTTTTCAAAAGCAGATTGTTCAACAATGAAGTGGTTACTCCAGCAGCGACTCATTGTCGCCAATAGCAACGACTATAAAATTATATACACACAGATTAGACAAATCGCTCTCTATCTCATTTTGCGTATGTAGAGAAGGGAAATGCGCGGGTCGCTCAGTCGCTGTAATTGTTGCAGTGATTTGCATTGAAGACAATAATGAAGTATTCATGATTATTGTCTTCGTCTGGATCGTTGTACAGACATCAATTAAGCTCTTCCGACAAAGAAGAATCGACGATCAGTCGCATTGTTGTACACATTCGTGCAAATCGGGCTGCTGCTGCTCACATGGCAAGCACACAACACAAGCAAGTAAAGCAGGAAACGTAAATGTGTTCGCTTTTTGTTTCTCGCCACTTTTTCTGACAGACGAGTAGCTACGGTCCTGTGCTCAATGAGCCTAAAGATGTTTTCACTCAAAAATTGTGACCAAAATTTGCTGCCTCTTAAAATCTGCCGCCCTAGACTTTAGCCTAATCAGTTAAGCGGTTTACCTTGTTCAAGTATTGGAATAATTTTTGCAATTTTCCAAGCCGAGGGAAAATAGCCAAGTTTTAGACATTTATCTAATATTTGCATTACATATACAAGCGCACTATTTGGTAGGTTTTTAAAGCAGATATTTGGAATTTGATCGTTACCAGGGGATTTGTTATTTTTTAAGGACTTAATGATATCTCGAACTTCACTTACTATTAGAGGGGGATCAATTGTGTTAATTTCTTGAGATAAAAAGTCACTCAGTGAAGTTTGACTATTCGTAAGGTATCAGAATCAAAGTAGTCCTCAGTTAAATGATGTTTTAATTCAAAAACGTCTGCTAGAAGGTTTACTTTATCATTCTGAGTTGTGTTCTTTTCAAGTTTCGAAATTGCAGGTATATACTTTGGATCTCTAGAATACAAGATGGAAAATCTACTATATGAAAACAACTCATGAAGGATATTTACCCAACAGTTTGCCCTCTCACAGTTCAATAGCCTGTTCCTACGACGTAGTTTCCCTTAATTCGTGACAGCGTTAAAAGGTCAGCTTTAAACATGTCCTTTTTATGTTTAGTTATGTCCAATGAACCAGCAAAATAGACCGAGAAAATTTTGAAGGAGTTTTCCAGGTCAATACTGATTTCTATACCTACGTTTTCGATTAAGTGTGTGTTCATGTTAATAATTTGCTTGTGTTTCATATTTTTCTGGACAATTATTGCTACTCCACCACCTCTATTGGAGATACGGTCATTCCTGTATATTATATAATTGGGGATAATGAATTTGTCCTTATGTGTAAGCCAGGTTTCACAAACAAGACAAATATGGATTTGTTTTTTAGCTAGGAAATCTATCAGTTCTAATCTTTTTAAGCGAACTACACGTGCATTCCATGCCATAATGTTGAGATTATCTACCTTATTGACTACTATAGACATATTTGAGTACTAATTGTATGATTACATTAAATTGCTCACTCATATTAGAACATCTTTGGAGTTTCTCCATAAGCTCTGACGTAATAGAGCTTATTTCTTAACATATAATCAGATCAGTAGGTACTTTATCACTTGATGTCGTCGTGTGTCTGTGTTTTGCTGTTTCTTGGCAGCCGATAAGAGCATTCCTATAACTTCGATCAGGCAAGTGGTTTTGGTTGTCATTTGTTACATTTGGCGCAACTAGAATATTTGATCTGGAACTAAGAGCAGCTCTAGTGCTACTTTTATTGTGCTTGTACCTACTGCTGTGTTGTGCTGGGTTGTGCTGGGTTGTACTGGTTTGAATAACGTTTTGAGTTAGAAGTCCTCTTTTTTGTCAACGATAGATAAGAAGCCCGGCAAGGGCAGGCAGGGTCGGTAGATGGATAATACCCTCTTCAGTTGGCACAAATTAGTTGCCCTTTGTTTGGGCAAGATGATGTCGACATTACAACTATTGGAGCCATGCCCAAAAAGTTGACAATTATAATATTGTGTTAGTTTCCTTAGAGATGTTGTTTTATATTCCCAGCGAACTTTTGTATGGTTGATGTATGGATGGTCTTTTAGCAATTTGTGAAGAGTGGTAGATTTATTTACAAAATAAACTACATTTAGGAGAATTTTATAACCAGATTTCGATGCTTTATCAATTGTTTTAACAGCAATACATTTTAGACCATGAGATATTAAAATTGTTTTAATCTCGTCATTAGGCAATTTTTCTAGCCCAGAAAGGACGGCTTTATATGGTTTTGTTTCTTTGTTCTCATAAGAGAAAAACTCATAACTGTCGTTTTTAAGATGATTGCAAATAGTGTTGTAGCAGTCGATGTTTTTAACAAATATCTTGATGTCAATAGATATAGTTTTAATATAATAAGCATCTACTTTTACTAATTTAAGCATATCATGAATATATTTCGCGTTTTTTTTTTATCACAGTAATGAGACTTGAGGTACTCTACTTGATCAGTAATTGGATCTTCTGCAGAGGTTTCACTGTCCAAGACTAAGTTTTTGAGCAGAGCTTATCTTAGCACTTTAGATTCAATATTTTTTAATTTTTTTTTTTTTTTTTGGTGCAATTATTACTTTTATTGAATTTTTTATATTACGAATATTTAAGCGCTAGTCACGTCTGTTCGAGTTCGAGTGTTCAAACACTATTCAAGTGTTCAAACACCATATGTTTGAAATCGTTCAATATGACTGGCTAAAAAAGGATCGAATTCCGCTAACAGTTCCAAAATCATTTAATAATTTCTGTTATGCGGATCATCGAATTTTTAATTTTTTCTCTGAAAGCAAGGCCTATTGAACACAGTCGCTTCACTACGGTAACAACTCTCTTCAGAACATTTCTTCAATAAGTAATTTCCTGCAGTAAATTGTCGAGTCGGCCATCAATTTCATTTCTAGCTTTCAAACTAAGAATACTAGATTTATGACGCGCAGAGTTTTCATGCTGGGCAGCTCGGTGTTCTGCATTTTTCCAGCCATTAAATCCTTCGTTCTCGAACTGGGTCCTATACTCCAATGGACCAAATGACAAACTGGATCCACAATTTACTTTCAGAATAAACTAACCAATTTCGGTCTTTCACTTCATTATTTTTCATTTTTCTTTGAAAGATACTCAGTAGCAAGAAACGACGCTGATCAGCATATATTCTCTCACTTTTAGAGAAGTCACAAGACTTGTTTTGATCGAAGCCGTATCTCGCTATAATCTCCCTTAAGGAATCATTAATTTCAAACAAACAACAATAAATCTTAACAAAGATCCAGCTTTGTTAAGATTTATTCTTGTTTGCATTTGGTCTTTCCTTTTACTTGTCGTCTGATTTTGGGACGCATCTTCAATTGTTATACTTATTGATGATTCCTCTACCGCCTCTTCCTCAAAAACACAAATATCCGTTTTTTCAAAAGCAGATTGTTCAACAATGAAGTGGTTACTCCAGCAGCGACTCATTGTCGCCAATAGCAACGACTATAAAATTATATACACACAGATTAGACAAATCGCTCTCTATCTCATTTTGCGTATGTAGAGAAGGGAAATGCGCGGGTCGCTCAGTCGCTGTAATTGTTGCAGTGATTTGCATTGAAGACAATAATGAAGTATTCATGATTATTGTCTTCGTCTGGATCGTTGTACAGACATCAATTAAGCTCTTCCGACAAAGAAGAATCGACGATCAGTCGCATTGTTGTACACATTCGTGCAAATCGGGCTGCTGCTGCTCACATGGCAAGCACACAACACAAGCAAGTAAAGCAGGCAACGTAAATGTGTTCGCTTTTTGTTTCTCGCCACTTTTTCTGACAGACGAGTAGCTACGGTCCTGTGCTCAATGAGCCTAAAGATGTTTTCACTCAAAAATTGTGACCAAAATTTGCTGCCTCTTAAAATCTGCCGCCCTAGACTTTAGCCTAATCAGCCTGCTGGTAAATCCACCATTAAGCCTCGCCTCACACACTTTAACATGTCGCAGTTCTATTAATAATGAATCATTACAAAATCTATTTCATTAATTCTTTCAATTTCTTATATGTTCATTAATTTAAGGTTTTTCTAGCTCCCATATGTTTCCTTAATAATTAAATTTTCCTCATAAATATATTTATTTATATATAATACAAATGCAATATTACAGTTGAAAGCTAAATACACAGCTAAACTCTGTAATGTAATTCTTGACACAAAACAATTTGAAGAAAATTTTAAATTGTAATATTTTCTTTAAATATTAATAAAATAAGTAGCAGGAATAAAAAAGGAAGCTGCAAGAATTATTTGTATACAATGCAAATGGTTCTCAATCATGTATTTCTCGCACAATTTCCATTTTAGTTTCTCACAATTAGCCACAACGTATTTGTATTTGCAACCAAAACAAAAAACAGCTGTTCTCAGAACGTGCAAACTCGCAAAACCACTGTGAATGGTTACCCGCGAACTCGGAAGAACTCGCAAAAGAACTCGCACTTTGAATGTACTATTAAAAGAAAAAGCTTTTTTTCTTCTTTTTTAAGTTTTTAAGGGTTTGATTCCACCAAGGTGGGTGAGTTGGATGTGTCTAAGCAATTTTTGAGAGATGAAAAGAAATTTCTTTGCATGGCGCATTTGTTAAAATTTTTAATGGATAAATCGATAAGAGATAATGCACAGGTTCTACAAATCGCTGATCGAGTCAAAGCCATTGTAACATGTTTTAAACAATCTGTTCACTAAATGAACGAAATACGAGCAGAGCAAGAGGGACAAAAACAATAGAATCAAGTGTTAACACTTATACAATCAGTATGCCCAAGGTTCGCCCTTTGTCTCCATATGTTGGAAACATTTAATACATGGTAAAATATGGTGGTTAAAGTTTTGGCTACAAGGCGAATGCGAAACACACCTGACATACGGGTATGTGATATAAAACACCGACGTTTTTGATGTCGGGCATTTTCAATTTCTCCCAAAAAAAAAAAACATAGGTGTGATAGAAAACGCGACGATTTAATTTTTGGTACATTAATGTTCGACCGAACTGCTGATTGGATACTGTTTATTTTAGCGCCGTCTGAAACGTTTATCGTTTATTTTTCTTTGGATCCTCTTGCTAGTATTTACACTCAGCCACAGATGCCAAGCAAATATTTTGACTCTGCTCACTCCCATTCACTTCCCTCGCTCTACAAAAACCTAACGAAAAGAAAATATTAAAAAAAAATCAGCCAAGTGTGAGTCGGTTTCGCACACGGAGTGTTCCGTACCATCGTACAAGATTATATTAAAGAACAATGCTTCTAAGAATGTGTATTTTTAGTATTTGTCGTTCTGCATACAAGTTAATTACACACTCTGTGAAAATTTCAACTCTCTACCTATTACGGTTCATGAGATAGAGCAGGAGACGAACGGACGGACAGCGGAACCCTAAAAAAGACTAACTTTGGCTATGCCGAAGTTGTATTACTCTTCACGCCCCTTCTAGTAGTCCAAGAGTCTTGAATTTAGAAGGTTGGTGGATATAGGTCAGGCACTTATAGTGTTCATATTTCAAGTCGATAGCATGAAAAACAAAAAAGTTTGTCTAATAAGAACTTTCATTTGGATATCGGTTATGGGGGGTACCCCGTAGTGGTCCGATTCGGCTGATTCCGACAAATATACTGTATATAGTAAGAAGAAAGCTCCGTACAAAATTTCTCTCTAGCTTAAAAACTGACTAGTTTGCATACATACAGACGGACAGACAGGCAGACGGACGTGGCTAGATCAACTCGTCTCGTCGCACAGATGAAGAATATATACACTTTAAGGGTTCTCCGACGTCTCTTTGTGTGTGTTACAAACTTCATGACAAACTTATAATACTACTCACTGCGTGAATAATATAAAAATCTCCCTTCTGAACAAACAAATATCGTGCACCTCCAATGCAAACATGCCAATTTTTACCAATGAGATTATTAAAAATTCTTATTGATCTTACCACAGTTTTGTTAATTTTAACGTATCAATGAAAGGTCTTAAAAACAAATTTGAATAAAAAAATATTAAAATTTATATGCAAGCAGGTTGGCATATTCAGCATTGGTTGGTTTTGCTTATTTCGTCTATTTTACCTCAATTGAAAACTGATTTGGGTAAAATGCAAATTTATGCTTTAAAACAACTAAAATGTCGAATTATTTAAATGCAGTTTAGCAAGGAAAACAATAAACTACAGTTCTTGGTATTATTTTTTTTTTCTTTAATAACTTCAGATAAGAGAGAATTTAACCAAACCGCCTGTAAAAAATTAGGCGATTTCAAAACCGTCAGAAGCAGTTTCTATCATACCGTGAAATGAAATTGGGTTGCAGTTTAGACAAAAGCGGTTTAGCAAGAGGATTTTGGTAAGAGAGAAGTCTGTCATTGTATCGGCTACTATGAAAGTTTATTTCCTGGAAAATTGTAGGCATGCTGAAGTCGTTGTGAAGCGTCGTGTTCCTGACGAACCTTATTTTGAAGGTCCTGTATTTTCTTGCGATTTGAAGGGCGTGATGTACCCCATAGCTGAATACCATATTTTCACGAAGGAGCAACTATCTGCTTGTAAATTAAAAGCTTGTTTTCCAAGCTAAGAGTCTTTGAAGAAAAGCTAGTTCAGCCTTTTCATTTCATGGGAACTGGATCAAGCAATGGTGGCAATATGATATTTCCATGTTAGGTATTTATCAAGGTGAAAACACAACTACGGACTGTGTTATCGCCAGGCCACCAATCGTAACAGGAGGTATGTCACCTCTCCTGAGGGTAAACGAACACAGTTGTGATTTACCTGAGTTCACTTTGATATTCCACCTTGTAAACCAAGCTTCCAATACATTTATACTTGACTTTTGTGATACACTTCAGTTGGCGGGACAGATTTTATTTGACTAAAGGATACATTTGGGTCTTGCAAGCGAGCCATGGTGGAGGTAACATCAACAGAGGCTGCAAGCTGATGGTGTGTGAACCTCTGGGAGAGCTCGTCCGCGAAAGCTGTAGCTTTATCAAAGTCTGGCCGTAGGGGACCGTTTTGGTATTGCAAAGAGCTCTGGGCACATAATTTTTTGTTTTTGCATTAATATATTATCTAAACTAATGCCAAGGTTTGTGAACTGGCCAAACAGAGCGCTGCAGTTTTTCAAGAGAAATCACGTGGGCATACCAGGCGTAATAGGGACTATTGATGGCTGTCATATACCAATAAAACAGCCGGTTGGAAATGCCACTGATTCTTACAACAGGAAGCAATTCCATTCAATTATACTGCAATGAAAATGACACACTAATTGACAGAGAATTGCACATGATAGGCGACTCTGCGTATCCATTATGTGTAAATTTATTAACACCTTACCGTAATAATGGCCACTTACTTCCTGATCAACTGAGGTACAACACAAAACTTTCGGTGAATTCGTTCCGTCATTAAGCGTACCTTTGGTTTATTGAAGGGCAAGTTTCGAAATATGAAATATTTGGACGTCAAATCACCAAAATTTTCTAACAACATTATAAGCGCCTGTTGTATGTTACACAATTACATAATTGCGAATGAGAATGTGAATGACTTAATTATTTATGAACCCGATGATCTACAATTCGACTCATCGGTTGAGATCACAGCAACAACAACTAATGAAATAGCAACAACAGAAGCGTCCACAAAACGAAAGAATATAAAAAATTTAATGTAAACAAAAATAATTCATTTTATTCATCAACTACTTAAAATAAACTTTTAAATATACTCCATATTATGATAGTTGGGTTTGATTTAAAAAACTAAATATAAAAGGAACTGTTTTTTTAAAGAAAATAATAATACACTATGGTCCTGTGTTCTGTTTTTCCACATAATTTTGGGATATTCTGTTCGATTCTTCCATTGCATTGGCAATTCTAATCAAAGTTTTGTTGCGTTCGTCCTCATTTTTTAGGATTTTGGTTGTTTGAGAATAGCGCTGCTTTTGGAAAACCGCTTTCCTTTTTCTGGAGAACGGTGTGTTCGCTGTGCTGAACTGGATCCTTCCTCATCGCCGTTCGAAAGTATATCCACAAAATCGGAGACATTGGAGACCATGGAATGGATCATGGTTCTCCTCGTTCCATGACGAAATTGTGCTGCCACCAACAATAGACCAATCATCAGCTAATATATCTTGCATGTCATTGAAATACTCCCATTTCGTTGCCCTTGTCCAGTTGACTTATTTTTTAATTTTATTGTGGTTTTTTGTTTTACGTTTCTAAACTTTCGTTCGACCTTGTCAAGGTCTACGCCCTTTATACCATGCATCTCCATTTGCGTTGCAATCTAGCGCCACACATTTTTTTTTTTTTTTTTTTTGGGCCTCTGAAGTCATACTTTCTCTTCCTGTACAAAGCCAATAACAGCTTAATACCACTGTCATTCCACTTGTGATCAGGTGCTAAAACAAATATTTTATTTATTATTAAATTATTTTATTGTACAAATTAGCAAATTACTTACTTTTGTCAACCATAGTCGTCTCTTACTTAGCTGTTTTTATTCAACACTCCCAAGCCGCAAATTAAATTACGCCAGACTTCGAAGCGGCACATTTTACAACGCCATAATTTTAAAGTAGTCAGAACTGCGCTCAAAAAAGTCAAATCAATCAGCACTTACTAAGTAATCGGAAAAAGGTCAGCGATTGGCTCTGCTGAACGCGCCCATAGGAATTTTATCATAATCTTCTTCAAGAATCCACAATACATCAAGTGTGTACTTCATCAAATTTATGTGAATAACCGACCTATTCTCAAACAACATGACAAAAAAATTGTTTGTATGTTAACGCCTAACATACATAAAACTGGTTGCTAATGGTTTTTTGCGGTGACAAGAAAAGCTCTTGTGCAAATAATTTATCATCATTTGCTGAGGAGGTGTTAATTTGTTTGTGAAAAAAAATTTGGATAATCTTTCGATTTGTTGATGTCTCGCGGAAATTTTGGAATATAATGAAAACTATGCAAAATGGAAATGTGTTAAAATCATTGCCTGATCATAGTGATCCATTTTCGATTATCGGAAATATTGTGCCATCAATTGCATACATTCGCAAATACACCTGTTTACATTTTTGTAAAAGATTAATTTTTCTTTGTCCGTAATTTTCTTCATCTTCCAAAATTTCCGCGAGCAAATAACAAAACACAAGATTATCCATTTTACAGAGCGATAACAGTGCACACAAATATTTAACATTTTTGTCCAATTATCGAAAGACATGCTCGACCGACTATCTTGGCGAATGATAGTTGATTCAAAAGCTTTGATGATAAGAGCTTCTTTTCATATTGAAAAATGGCTTAACAGCGACCGCAACATAATGTTAGGCGTTGTCCAATTGTGTTATAATTTTGAGAATAGGTCTGTAAAAGACACAAAGTTTTGAACCTTCGTGTGCTTTGCAACTTAATTTACGTTACCAATCAAAGTTTTGAACCTTAAAGCAATTCGTATGCTTTGCAACTTTTGTTTTGGTTATACATACAAATGGAACGTTGTGGCTAATTATGAGAAATTAAAATGGAAATTGTGCGAGAAATACATGATTGAGAACAATTTTCATTGTATGCAAATAATTCTTGCAGCTTCCTTTTTTATTCCTGCTACTTATTTTATTAATATTTAAAGAAAAAATTACAATTTAAAATTTTCTTCAAATTGTTTTGTGCAATGATCAGATGTTTAATGTCAAGAATTACCAAAAAAAAAAGGCAGACATTACCAAAAACTTGGCCACACTAACAGTATTTTCCAAGCCCTGCTTAGCTTCAACTTTCCACTTTCTTTGGAAGCTGAACAAAAGCTAAGCCAAAGCAACTCTGAAATTTGGAAATATGCCTGTTATTGTTGTAGAATTTTGAAGCTGCTTTCAGAAAAAGCAACTTTTTTCTTGGTCTGACTAAGCCAAGTTATGTAACTTCCAGCAATTTGGCTGCAACAGCTGAAAACATAAGCAACTATTACTTAGTACCATGACCAGATTCTTTTGAAATATAGTCATACTCCGTTTCCGGTTTTCTACTTTCGTTTCATCAATTTTGAAATCAGTACCGCCGTTAAAGAAGTTTTCACTTTAAAAATCATTGATAACACGTGTGAAGTAGAAATCTACAAAAAAAAAAAAAAACACGCATTGGTAATTAATCAAAACAAAAAATCAAAAGCAAGCCATTCACACTACTGGAATTAAAGAAGTTCACTGACCAAATAAACGTCAAAGTATCGTTGCATGCTAACCTAAACTACACGAAAGGTATCATTTACTCAATTGACTTACGTGGATTATCTGAAGAAAATATTCTAGCAGAACTAGAAAATCAACACGTCGTTGAAGTAAAGAAAATTCTCAAAATAGTCGAAAACATACTTAAAGAGACGGGTCTTATAATCATAACATTCGAAGCTTTGGAACTCCCGCAGTATTTGATGATTGGTTATGAAAGAACCAACGTTCGTGCGTATATCCCATTGCCACTAAGGTGCAATAACTACCTACGTTTCGGCCATATACACAAAGTTTGCCGTAGTGCCAAAACATGCGGTCAATACCAACAAACCAATCCTGGCGAAAACGAAACCTGCAATTAAAACGAAAATTGTATTGACTGCCATGAAAAAGGAATACAAGGCTCATGCCATCACTCACTCGACAAACAATGCCCAATGTTTATTAAATACTTAGAAATACAAGCAATTAAAGTTGTAAACAAGGTGGGCAACAGAAAGGCTTTTGAAATTTATAATGAAAGAAATCATCACGATGTAGCTCTTTATTCTACAGTCACCTTGCAACAAAACGATAAGTTTACAAATGAAGAAAGCAACATGAACACCTCCAACACAGAAAGCAACCAATACACTACCAACTCATCCAACTCATGTTCAGGGAATACATCAAATAATCAACAAACAACGACGTCAACACCACCTATAAGAAATCTTATTTCGGTTGAAGATATTGAATTTCAATCTCAGACAATTTCAATACCATTCCACTTAAATAACACTAAAACAACATCATCTATCAAGAAAATATTATCTAAAAGACATTGAAGATATAGTAACATAAACATGGTCCCCAATTCGGTCCCCCAGGGGTTGATCGAGCGACATGCAACACTTTATCTCTCACCGGGTGAAGCTGGATGTGGCTTGATTAATCACTGGGGGATTATTGGAGATCTACATTTAAAATCACTGTGTGAATTATCACACTTAGATATAAGTATAACTTTCACATATGTATAAAAAACTTACCCTAACCTTTTATAAAATGAAATAAATAATTATTCTATAGAACATCCGATACAACAACAACTACATGAAATTGCAAATAATCATTAAAAAATATGAGCCCCACATCATTGCCCTTCAAGAAACCCATATCCATGATATTAAATACATACCCATCACATAACCATTCAACTTCATACGGTGGATTTGCAATATTGGTTCACAATTAATTACAAACAACAGAAATGAAGCTACCAAACAACTTCGATGCTGCTGACATAGAAGTTAAATCAAATAGGAAAATAAAGATCATATCAGCCTACATTTTCCCAAATCACACATTCACAGAAACGGACCTAGATAATGTTCTTAACCACCAATCTTGCTCACTAATTTTAGGTGATTTCAACAGTACCAATAATAGATGCGGAACACTTTCTAAGTTTCTCACTAACTCCAATTTCGTTCTCTTGAACGACAAATCTCCCACCCACTACAGCACCCACCACACCTTCACTCATATTGATTTGTCATTCTACTCACCAGAAATTGTCCCTGTTTGCAAATTTTATATGAACTACATGGGAGATCACTTCCCGATCCTAATAACAATGTTCAATAACAACAGTTATCAAACGAAACGCAAACCTTTATTTAAAACTAACCTAGCAAATTGGAATCAATTCCAAAAACAAACTCAACTCTTAAATAATAGTATTCCTTTGTAAAGAGGCTAGCAACTTAAACAAAATTGTATTACAAAGTGCCCACTTCTCGATTCCACAAAACTCAAATATCAGCTAATGCAATTTTTATAAGACTTAAAATAAGCAAAAGAGAGGCCCTTTCTGCATTCACTTCAGACATACAACCTCTTACCCCAACCACTAAGATTTGGAGTAACATAAAGCGCTTCAGCTATGAGCACTCACTAGTTTAATAGGTCGAACTCCGGGCTTTGACCGTATGTCTTACCCAATGATCAATAATACATACCACTCATTTAAAAATAGACTGATAACCCAAAATGGGTTATAACGATATCCTAAGAAATTATATACCACAGCAATACAAATGTAGCTTAATAATTCCAGTAATAAGACCTGACTCCAATAAAACTCTAGTGAATTCATATCATCCAATATCCTTGAATCCCTGTTTTAGTAAAGTCAAAATTACTGCATTCAAATCATGTTGGTTTTAAAAGGGGAAAGTCGGTTACAGACAGTCTTATCTATATAGACCATTTTAATAGCCTATAACAAACTTTCAAACACAATCACAATACAACGAAATTTATCCTTCGTAGCTTATGCGGATGATTTTCAGCTATTAGCTAAACTGAACCAAAAACAAAACCACTTCTACAATTAATCTAGAATCAGATCATATCAAAAATAGCCGAATGGTGTGAGTTTTCTGGTTCTTCCTTATCACTTTGTAAATGTAAACATTTACATGTATGCAGAAAGAAAAAATGCCGATGCACTATCAAAACTAATAACTATACTTTTCCTAAAGTTGCAAATCTTAACCATCAACAATAAATACAGGTGGAATAACCACATAGAAAATCACGCAAACTCACTTATTAAAAAACTTAATATCATTAAATGTCTATCTAGTATCAAATTTAACAGCAACACCCACAAACTTATTTCCGTCTTAAAAGCAATTTTATGGCAGCGCACCAATATCTTCTCTGAAAAAAATACAAACTATTATAAATACAGCCATCAGAACAGACCTAGGTGCATTTCGCACAACTCCAGTTAATAAGCTAATATAAATACTGTTTCAGAACGACGAGACTTTCTCACATCAAAAGCATACTATTCCCTCACAACTCCCCAATATACAAATTAGTAAACAAACTAAGAAACATAAATAATAAACAAAAAATTCCGTCAGTTATATGTAATTCGATGAAACTATGTGTTAAACACAATATCCCAGTTATTACCACTCCAGACGTAACACCAAAAAAACCTTTCTGGTATCTTCCATCAAATGCCATTATAACGGAACTCAGTCAGTACAACAAAAGTGACACCCACTACTCCACCTTCATTCAACTCTTTCTAGAAATTAAAGACGTATACAAGAATTACAGCTGTATATATACTGACGGATCCAAATATGACCATGATACCTCTTTTGCTAAAACAAACGAAGAGAGCGCTTTAAAAATTGGACTATTACCTCTATACTTCACTACTTATGCTGCCGAAATTATAGCTATATATGAAGCTATTAACTTATTTAAAAACACGCACGGGAACTTTATAATTTGTTCTGACTCCCTATCAGCGCTTAAAGCATTTAAAAATATCGAAAATCAAAGCTACTATGAATCAGCCATAAGGTTCCTCCTTCTACGACATTACCCCAAAATAATACTTCTCTGGATTCTGGGAAACAATAGAATAAAGAGAAACGAAATTGCGGACCATGAAGAAAAGTCAGCCCCCAAAAACCCAATGCTCGCACAATGCTAACTTCTCTGATATAAACAATCTCCTCAAAAATAACATAAGATTAAAAAGGCTCAATAGACAAACATCAACCTGGTATAATCACGTATTCATTAAAAAACAATCAGCAGATCAGTATACCAAATACATAGACCAATACCAAACATCAAGAATCAATCAAACTAAAATAATGAAACTACGTTTAGGCCACACGGACATCACACATCGACACTACCTAGATACAACCAAATCCATCAGATGCCGACTTTGTCAAACTAACGCAGAAATAACAATAGACCACATATTTAATGTATGCCCCGCATTATCTCATATTCGATCCCAAATCCTTTCCTATTCCAAAATCACAAAACTATTATCAGACCCATCACAAAAAAACATAAAAACTATTATAACATTTCTTAAAGAAGCCAGCTTATACCATTTAATATAATAGTGGCTTTACAGTAAGCGAAGATTCGAATCTATCAAGATGCGACAATGATTCGAGTTTCATTTGACAACAACAACAGGGAAAATGACAAAAATGAGGGGCTTTTGTTGTAGAGGGATTCGATTGTGAGATGCTAATCTCAAGTAGATTCACAAAGATTCGGTTTTTTTGAATGGTCAGTCTTAACAGGGCTGGGCAATTCTTCCATGTAGGTTGGCAGCATTTTCATAAAACAGCTGATCATTGCACAAAACAATTTGAAGAAAATTTTAAATTGAAATTTTTTTTTTAAATATTAATAAAATGTGTAGCAGTAATGAAAAAGGAAGCTGCAAGTATTATTTGCATACACTCCAAATTGTTCTCAATCATATATTTTTCACAAAATTTCCATTTTAATTATCACAATTAGCCACAACGTTCCATTTGTATGTATAATCAAAACAAACAACAGCTGTTCGTGATACTAAAATACCACTGTAAACCACAAAACCGAATCTTCGTGATTCGAGCCACTGTATATAATAATACAACATTAATATTAAAGAAAAAAAAAAATTAAATATTTATATATTCACTGTCATTAAGAACCACTATTACCAATGTAAAACTTAATTTATCGAAGATACAATATATGTATGTATATCGAATATTTCCAAGTCAAAAAAGTCCAAAAATGAGAGAGTAAATATCGCTTTCTCTAATTTACAACTCTCAATGCTCTCGCAATGAATGTTTTTTATGATTTTAATAAAACATTTTCCAAGTAAGGCCAAAACTAATGTGGCGGAAGTGTTAGCAAAAATTAAGATTAGATGCTCATCTACATGATCTTGAACTAGACAGAATGGCATCGTCTTCATATTTTCTAATTCTTTCCGAGACGTGGAAAGGTAATGAAAACGTTTTGGAGATTCCAAATTTTAATAAAGTAGTTCAATATAAAAAACCACATACGAGGGAAGGCGGAGTTGCTATCTATTATAGTACAAATGACGGATACCGTGTTGTTACTCCACAAATTAAGATCAATGCAGAACATGTGCATGTGAAAGCAGCTAGGATCATGAAAACTCAATTTTAATTGTGGCAATTTACATATCTCCCAACCAAACAATAAACTCAATTATTGAATTTATTCACGTAAATTTGATTAAGTACCAATGCAGCTAATTCCCAAGCTCTACACGTCACCCAACCGACTGCTAGCGAAGGTCTTTACTGGCATCTTCAAACAAAAGCGGCAATATAAATGTATTTCTACTATCAGACGATTCGTCACGTATAGTACGGATCTAGATTTGCCACCACTAAAACTTTCCAACTTTATAAAGCCCACTCCTCATTGGGGTCGGAATCAGTCAAGCATGTAGCAGCAAAGAACGATACTACCAGCTCCGAATACTTGACGAGATTCCTAGCTCTGAAAGAAAATCTATAATTGGCTCTACACGGATGGGTCAAAAACACAAAACTCTACTGCATTCGCTGTTGTCAACAATTTGGAAACGTTAATAGTTAGGGGCCCTCTCCCATCTTATAATTCGATCTTCACCGCCGAAGCCTTTGCTTTATTAAAGGCCTGCCAATTTGAAATAAAAAAAGGGAAATTTGCTATATGTTCTGACAGCCTATCCTCTACATTAGCTATACAAAATCGAGAGCATAGCGATCACATAATTCGGGAAATCCAGAAATAATGCACAAAACACCACAACAAATTCACCATTCTTTGTGTTCCCAGCCACCAAGGTACTCGCGGAAATGAATGCGCCGATGCGGTAGCCCGGCAAGTCAGCTCTGCCCCATCATACTTCTTCACTCCAACCAGCGCCAAAGATTTAAAAACCTGGTTACTCGTGATCTGCATACGAAGAAGTTGACGGGATGGGGATAGTTCCTCCACAGGTACTCTTCCATCAACCCAACTTGCCACAAAATCGGTCTTCGTACCAACTCATCCAGGCGGCCATGCGCAGTTTTCATTCGTCTGTGTATCGGACACACCCAAATCACACACCAACATCTCCTCAAAGCTTCAATTCGTCCACCATGCCCTCTTGGCGGGGCCGATCTCACCGCAAATTATCAAATCATCTACTAGACTCTTGCTAACATTTGGAGAGCTTAAGGGTCTCCCTTTCTGGTCCCCTACCCCATCCCATCTCTCAAATACAACCTCATCATTAAATATTTCCAACATATATAGTTTCTGCAAAAAATCTAACCTTACAATTTAATTACTGAACATTAAATCTTTAATAAATTATCATTAAATCGCGAGTCGTAGACCCCAGCAGCTAGCCACTCGTTAAAATTAGTATTAAGTTTAGTATTATATATTAGATTTAATTATGATAAATAAATAAAATAAATACATATATTTTTAACAATCCCATGAAGGAGATAATATTGTTTAATTTATTGTTTTTTTTTATTAATAAATGAATTATATACTTGAAAATCATTGCAAAACGTTATTAAAAATTAAATTTAGCTTTATAGATTTATATTTTATTTTATGCAATGTGATTTTATAAAATTAAATTATTTTGTTGTTATATTTTATGCATATGACGACTCTGCAACAATAAACAAACACAAATGCGCTCTCAATAACGACACAATGACGTCGCAAGCATAAACACGTATATACGTTCTGATAGTATCGATAGTTTTTTAAACGAGTGGGCGTACTATCGATGGTCTTCCATCACTAATTTGAAGTTCGAAGTGATCTTCCACATACGTCTAGGGATAAAACGATATAAGTACTTACTCGATGCTTTACTTGTGATACCAAGTAAATTTGGCATCGATAGTTTGGAACACCACTAAGCACTTCATCATATGGAAATCGTTGATAAATGAGTATAATACCCAAAACCGACATCCACTAAACGAAGACCCTTTAATCTGGTGTAAATATAATATAATAAAATTTAAGCATTTTTCTCTTCGTACTTGTTTATATATCGTCGCCACCAAGATCAGTTTTAAGCGAGTGGAGTCGGTTTAATTTACGAATCATTGAGAAATCGGTTAGAAGGCTAAAAAGCTGCAAAATTGTTGGTTAAGAAGTGTAATTTGACCGTAATCAATATTGATTATAAATATATAATAAATATAATTTGTAGTATGTAAATGTAGTATATACGCAGGATACAAGAAAACAAGGTAGCGACATTGCGACCTGATACTCTCTTAAAATTGCTCACTCTCAATTAAGTATATTTAGTGTGGTAAACCTTTGCAAAAACACGCATTTAGTGTTGAACATAACGTAAAAAGTAGTTTTATGAAGTCAATTGTTTGCGCTTTGATCAGCTGTGTTGTGTCGGTGCGAATTATTATTGAATAAAATTATTAAAATAACATTAAAAATTGTGAATACCCAATGCAAAACACATGGAAAAATCAATAAAATAAAAAAGTAAAGAATAAAACAGCAACTTTTCTATTTTTCATATAAATTTCAAATTTCAGGCAGTTAAATATGCACATTATCACATTTATGAATTGAATAAACATAAATAAACAACATATGATATTGCTGTGCAGCGTGGCAGACTCACATAACTGTAAACTACTGTAGCTACCTTGTTTTCTTGTATCATGGTATATACGTAAGTGTAGTACTAAAATTGGCAAATGTTTTCTTTAAAGGTAAAAACTGTATTTTTAATATCCTTTCAACAGTGCAGTGAATTACAATGATATATCTTGTAGTTCAGATTGTCAATTTTGAATCATGAACAGCTGTTTTTGTTTTGGTTGTTCATACAATTGTGAAATACTAAAATGGAAATTGTGTGAAAAATACATGACTAAGAACAATTCCCAGTGTATGCAAATAATTCTTGCAGCTTCCTTTTTCATTCCTGCTACTTATTTTATTAGAATTTAAAAAAAAATTACAATTGAAAATTTACTACAAATTGTTTTTTGGAATGATCAGCTGTTTTATGTTGGAGCGCAACAAAAAAGAAGAAAAACAATTACCTAAAAAAATTCAGAAATTTCCCAACACTAATGCGACTGACCTCCTCAATTATGCATCACATTTTACAACAACAACACCTGAATGAAGTCACTTTTACATGTGGTTGTTGTCGATTTTGATACGGTTCAGCGCTGCATCACCATTGTTTTGAATCATGCCCCATTGTGAAACGGCTATTACTTACCCACCTCCGCTTTTGCTAAAATGGGTTCTTCTGTTACAATAATAGTTGATAGTTTTATATACACACACATTCCATTTGAGCAAATGCATTCGAAATGTGCGGTGCCCATGACGTGAATTATTGTGTAACCAGCCCTGGAAAGTAATTGTGATTTGGTAACGATGCCTAATATTTCATCGTTTAACCCTTTCTTGTAGCAAGCCGATTTTATATTTTTGTAAGGAGTTTCATTCAAAGTAATTAAAAACTAGGAACAACAATTACACTTTGCATCAAGTATTGTCAATACTTGCACTTGGAATCAGGTAAACCGATAAGTTTTTGTATTCAGAGGATTTGATGACTCATCACTTACACACAAATGTATGTAGATCAAGTTTGTATATTTCTCGTAAGAAATATTACAAGTTTTAAAGAACTTGTATGTTTGTTAGTGTATATAAATTAAGTACAATTCAAAGAGAGAATTGTTGGATTTGATTATTTGAACACAATTAAGCCAATGTTGTCATACTGCATACATAAGCACATACATACAACGTCCCATAAAACAAATGACTTTTGCTTGGACCTACTATAGTACGTATGCCTGACCCATATCCTCCAACCATATAAATTTCAAGGCCCTCGGACCACTAGGAGGGGCGTGAAGAGTATTACAACTTCGGCATAGCCAAAGTTAGTCTTTTTATATTTTTAACAACCTTTTTTGTGAATAACTAGAATTACATCATTGTGACATAGTTTTTACCACCTCTGATATTGTACTCAAATGTAGTCGCAAATAATCGACACATGATGTTATGTACACACTATGCGAACAAACTCGAACGCATGTAACTTAATTGATGCGGCAGAATCTCAGCAGCGTTTGCTCGTTTTTGTTTTTCAATTTGTTTGATGTCCACATTACAACGAAGGAATATTTTTTTTGTGTTTCATTTGTTTTCGCTGACACACAAAAACTGAAGCCAAGCACAAATGTTATTCTTCACGTACACACTATAACTGCAGCCGAACGCGTCCGCTGTCCGCATTTCTCTTTGATGCGAACATTATCGCAACAAAAAAAAAAAAAAAAAATGCGCCCAAATATCGCACATGTTTAACTAAAGTGTCACAACTCAAATTTTCAAATTATGATTTTTTGTTAAAAAAGAAAAGTAAAAAACATTTTTAAGTTAAACGGTAATGGAAATACTGTAAAGAAACATAATGATGCAGACAATATACTAAAAGATAAAAAAATAATTAGGTAGGTAACTGGTACCAACCATCATACCACTCTCCTCATCAATCTAGGTCTCCAAACTTTTTTGTCTCGTAGACCACTTGGCATGTTTTTCGGTTTTGGGTAGACTCCCTGCTTAGCTAATATTGTAGTTTGCAATTCACCCACTTCAAATGTGTTTTTGACTGATTTCTAACTGTATTAAAGCGTATAATGAATAAAACTTAAGTTCAAAAACTAAAACCCGACTACTTAAACACCGCGCTCTAAATAGGATGAAACAAGATTTTATTCTCCTCTGAAATTGTTATGTACACACTTTTCAATATTTATCATTTATTAAGTAAACAACATACAAATATTTACTTACATTTTTTTTTTTTGTTTAGATTTTATTGTTTTATATGGGCAAATCCTGCGTGACGATCGCTTCATTCGTACGCGCTTTGGGATTAAAATATAACAATTTTTTGGTCTTTCAAAAGAGATACCTTCAACTTATACAAAGTGTTTAGCGGGATTTAAGTGTACTTTCGAAAGGCATAAAACATAATTTTTGAACAGGTATTTGTTGGGAAATAATTGATCACAAAGTTTTGTGACGCACGCTATAAAAACGGAAGTAACTTTGAAAGTTGATGTTTGTTTTCGTAAGTTTTAGCGAATTCTGCTTAAAGACTCAAAATCAAATACCTAAAAAAAGATGCCTGACATACTGACGAGACCCAGTTTCACCATAAAGCACGATTTTCGATTCGGCAGGCGATATAATTTTTCTCCATTTCTGTACTGGCCAACCAATCTGATCATGGGCGCATTTAATTGGTGTGGCTAGATGTTTTTTTTTTTTTTTGTTAGAACGGGCAGTTTTCTTGGGCTCCGAGCATTAAAATATGTTTCCCTTAAGTGTCTCCGTATTGTTTCTACGCTTATATTCAGATTTAATTCCTTTTTTAGGGTTCCGTACTTGGCTGATTTTTATATTTGTAGAGCACCGAAATGGGTTATGCCTTGAGTATCTCACTACACGGGTAACTCTCGGACATAATGCGAGGTCAAACAGGCACCAAAAATTGAGAAAAGTTTTTTTCTTTTGAAGCGTATTGCTTGAGAACGTCTTGCGTTCTTTGGCTGATTTTCATACTCTTCACGTTTTATAAATTTGTCATAAAGTTTGTAACACACTGATGGAGGCATCGGAGACCCCAAAAAGTATATACATATATACTTGATCAGCGCGACGAGACGAGTTGATTTAGCCATGTCCGTCTGTTCGCAAAACTAGTCCCTCAGTTTTTGAGGGAGCTGAAATTTTGTACATAGGTTTCTTTTTACCAAACGCTGCTCATGTGTCGGAATCAGCCGAATATGAACCCTATAAGTGTCGTACCCATATCCAACAACCATATAAATTTCAAGACCCTCGGACCACTAGCTGGGGCGTGAACTTCGGCATAGCCAAAGTTAGTCTCTTTTTTTTCCAAATACATATTTCTCTGAAACCAATCATTTTAGAGCCTTACTTTTTTTTTTAAATTAAAGTTCATTTAATTAACCAAACTATAACAAAAAAAAACACATTCAAATTATAAACGTAAATATTTTAAAAAAAAAAATTTTAACTTTGGAATGCCAAAAAGAACCATTTTATTTTTGGCTCACTAAATAGAACCCCTATAGAAAAATCGGATTATGAGCTGCCAATACTTTTAAAACTACATGTCATGTTGTGTGCTTATATCAGTTTCAAGTATTTTCCACATCAATTAATAATGTTCAGGTCAGGTGAGTACGGTGGCCAGTTAATCAACTCTTCATTCTGGCTTTCATTCCAGGATTTGACGACTTTAGCAGTGTGGATCGGAGCGTTAACATGCTGGAATCTCCACTACAAGTTTCCAAATAGCTCATTTATTTCCAAAAAAAACAGTCTCCGGTACTACTTTGAATGACATTGCGTTCATTCTTGGAGTCAGAAACTGCAGTTCTAAGGTACCATAGTGAGAAATCGCTCCCCATACCATGACACCCCTCTCCCGGCTGTGCAAACGATTAAGTAGGTGTTTCTCCTTTCGTACATAGTTAAAATAGTAATTACAGCCATCGGGGCCCCCTAAATAAAAATTTGTTTTATCGGAAAATATTACTCGGTGCCACTCTTTATTCAATGTCATGTTTCTTCAGCAAAAATGAAGGCGTTGTTCCTTACGAAGTACATTAAGTGGTGGTTTTTCTTTAATTTCATACGTTTAAGATGTGCAGCCTTGGATATAAGATGTTTTACAGTAGAAAAGTTTGCTCTAACACCGGTTTTTTTTTTAATTTTGGCATAAGAGTCGTGCGAATTTGACGATTTTCTGAGAATAACTCTCTTATCAGCAGGCGTAAGTATACTTAAAAATGTCGATATAACTTTTCGGCTTCTATTGATTTTTTTTCGCTTTCTGATGAATTGACAGACCACATTCCTTATGAGCCTTGATTTTTGCCCTCTCCTCAAGATCTAATGATTTTGCTCGACCCATATTGATTGAAATTACTAGATTATAGTTCAAATATCTTCAATCAACAATTTCTTTACTCAGGTCTGCCTTTAAATTCCACACAGAAAATGGCAATCACGAAGTGGTGCTATTCAAGTGAACCGAAAAAATTTAGCAGAGAGAGGTAGAGAGTTGAAATTTTCACAGAGTGTGTAATTCACTTGTGTGTAGAACGACAAATACTAAAAATACACATTTTTAGAAGCATTGTTCTTTAATTTAACCTTTTGTTTAACAAATTTTTGTTTTTTGTAGTATACTTTTAAGCTGTAATTGTAGTATACTTTTAGGCTGTTAAATATAAATATAATTTAATATTTTCAGCAAAAAATCTTTTACGGAACCCTCCGTGTGCGAGTCCGACTCACACTTGGCTGATTTTTTTTGTTTTTTTTAATTACATTTGCCTTTTTTCCTCTTTTTTTGGGTCGATCTCTCCTGTTTTTGTGATAGGTAGCTGGTATCACTGCAGTATAAAAATATATTTTTTGCCTCCACTGAAAAAAAATAAATTTTGAGTTTTTGTTTTTTTTTTTCTAAATTTATTTTAATGTTTATCACAGTTGTTCTGCATGATACATTTTAATGGTTTTATACATATATAATGCTGAAATGTCTTAGATCCTAATCTTTATGTGGTACTTAATTAGAGTCATTATTAGATTCTTCTTAGTGGGAGATCATGTGGATGGAGTCTTTTTAACCTCCGGCTTATAGTTAGGCTTCGGAACAAGGCAGAAAGCCAATGGGTTAGGTTGAGTCTGGAGTTTTGTTAAGTGGCGACTGCTATAGAGCTGCATTGTGTCTAATACCGTTGATATAATTGTGCAGCGTGGTGTTTCTGACAAACCACGGGGCATCCGTGATTCTTCTGAGTGCCTTGCTTGAGGTAGCCGTGGTGCACAGATTTGTATTGCATACCGCCATATTGGTGCCACTATTTGAGACTTTTATTTCCTAGTGACAGCTTGTTTGATGGCCGAAGGAGCCAGTCTAGCTTCTTAATTTGTTTTAATATGTGCACGCCATGAGAGCCGTTTGTTCAGTATCAGACCTAAATAGTGGATTTGCTCCGTCTGTGCAATTATGCTATAAACGGACAGATAACTTTTCTTGATGTGAAAGTGCAGTATCTGGACTTGACGGAATTGATCATTATATTCCAGTGCTTGGCCTTATTAAATAATGGTTTACTTTTTCCGCCGCTTCATTAGCTGACTCGGAGTTGTAGAATATAGTCGTATCGTCGGCATATGATCTTCATTAATAATTGGGATGTCCGAGGTGTAAAGGGCATATAGGACCGGAGCGAGAACGCTGCCTTGCGGAACGACTGCTTTCACACGCATGGTGGTGGATTTTCTTTCTCTGACTGCCACGGAGAAAGAACGATCATTCAGGAAGATGCATATGAGTAGGTACTGCTTGCCAGGCAGGAGCGTTCTGTGTCTGTGCGATATTCCATCAATTCAGACCCTATCGGAGGTCTGATTATCATCTAAGAAAATATTATGATAACATTGCAATCTGTAGATAGGCAGCTGTTATCACTGCAGCATAAAAATAGTTTTTTGCTTCTACTAAAAAAAAAATTGTGCTATTACTCTTTTGTTGTGAGTGTGCGTTCTCTCGTCTGAGATATCGCCCTCATCGATACTGCAGACTAGATGTACTGGATGTCGCTGATTGGTTCGTCTATAATGTCTGCAGGGTAAACTATTACTACGCTTATGCGACAGCCGAAACGGTTTTTACTCGATTCGGTTCGATTCAAAACGCTTGGATAAACACTTTTTCAGCTCGTTTTGAAAACTCGAAGTGACTTGAATAAGCACACCTTTCAAACCCGTCGTTATTTTTTAAAAATGAATTGAAGTGAAGCATAAACGCTTAGCGTTTTCAAAACATTTTGCAATTCAACTGTTCGGAAAATGTTGTTTTGTGCAGTGTTGCCGTACGGTTCAAATATTTTTCTTTTTTGTAATTTTTTCAATGATTTTGTGAATTATAGATTTATAAAATCTTTGCAAAATGTTATTAACAATCAAAATAATCATTATACATTGAACATTGGTTTTGTACAGTGTAATTTTTAAAAAAAAACTTATTTTGAGAGGTGAGCTATATCATATTTTGTGCATATGACAACTTTGCATAAGCAAATAATACACGAATTCGTTCTCATTCGGAACGCAACGACCCCGCACGCATAAACACATAAATAAAAAGTGTTCTGAATCTAACCGATTCGAGTAGGGCATAGCTATCTATCTTCCAAATAAATTTCCCCCATCGGAAGGTATTTTATTTTACGTATTTATTTTTATTTTTGTTTTTTTTTTTTGTAATTGAGTTATTTAGTTTTAATCTAATTTCTAATTTTAAATACAACAATTTCAATTCTAATCCTACTTGAAGTGTAATGTTAATATTTTTATTTTTAAAGTTAACAGTAATTTGTCAAATATAAATAAAGAAATATGTACTTCAAATTCACCAATTTAAAAAGTCTACATACCAATAAAAATAAATCAATCAAGAAGGGACCGACGCCTTAAAGCCATGGCTTCCATGCATCCGTACGCACGTAAGGTCCCACACATACACGTAAACGGTCAACGTTGATCGTAATTACGGACCGCATAAATTATTTATTCATGTTTGCTTTATTGTCCAAAAAATAAACAATTATCGCTTAAAGCTAGCTCTATATTTATGGTTTATATAGAATTATAGAACTTATTGACTATCTTTACAGCTGAAAAATTTATAATTATATTATAATATAATATTTAAAAATGTTGAAAAGGGATAATTAGGGAAAAATAGCACACACAAAAACCTTACTAAGTAACTTAAACCTAGAGCTACAGATACAATATATGACTGGAACTTAATACGGCTCGACTGAGAGTTAATATAAAGTACCAGTCAACTCACAATATGTGAAATATACGATTTCTTAAGTATGAAATTATGTATTGCCCGAGAGATTTGATCATCTATCAACATAACATCGGATGCAACATGTAGTCGAGTAGAGTTGAAAAGAAAAATGGGAGATTGAGAATCATTTTTAATATTTTGTTTTGTGCAACCTGTAGTTTATTCCTATGCGTTTGCTCGCAGGGCCTCCAAATTTCTGATCCATACAACATTATGGGTGCAAGAATCATTTTAAATATGATTAATCTACAACATTATGGGTGCGAGAATCATTTTAAATATGATTAATTTGTTTTGGATCGATAGCTGGGATCTGCGGTTAATAAACGGATAATGGATGGAAGCGGTTTTATTGACCTTATCGATCTATGTGGTCTTTGAAGATATGCTTCTCGTCGAGAAAGAGTCCAAGGTATCGGTTAGAATTTTGCAACTCAAAATTGGGTAGAAAACATTGTTTTCGCTTCTTAGTGAAGAATATTGCATTAGTTTTTTCAGCATTTAGCTTTATTTTCCATTGGCTAAAAAACAGATAGGGAAATGAGTGCACTCTGAAGTTTGTTAAGGATCGCATGGCAGGATTCACCTGAGCTGTATAAAGAAGACATATGAACGAACGCATTCAGTTGCTTAGCATTTCTTACAAAATTTTTGGAACCAGACACATACTGATCAATACCATAGTAAACGATAAAATTTTTCGCAACCCACTTTAGGGAAAAAATCAAAATTTTGTTTTTTAATAAATTTGTTTGCATATTTCATACACAAAAGTTGCAAAATAATTATATAAGAAAAATATAAGTGATTCAAAAATTAACAATTATATTCATTTGAAACTTTACTAAATGAAGCAAACTTTGTTTCCACATATTTTGTCTTTAATGCGATGCATGATTTTGTTTGTCATCACACAACAATTTCAAATTAGGAGGTAATGATGTTAATTTTATTCGCAAATTAGGTTCGACATCCAATCTGTTTCGATACTTATTTTTTTAACCTTCATAAGGTCTTCGAATCAAAGTTGACTCATTTTATGAAAAAAAATTGTTTTTTTTTTTCTGAAAATGAGTGTCTATATTTTTAATATTTTATAACTTATTTAATTTTAAATCTCAACAGCTACATTAGGTTTTTGGAAAAATATATTTGCAAAACATCCATTTATAACTCTTTTTACTTTTAAAGTCTTCGGGTCAAATTTGATCCGGAATACAAAATTTGAGTTCCTTTAATGCTGAACGTCACAATTTGTGACATCATTTGGTCAAGGTTTGGTACCAGTAAAATTAAATATATATCTGCCTCTTTTCCTCTCATCATACTTGTCGAACATTATATTGGTATGAAAACGGGGAATCCATGGAAAGCGTTATCGAACTGTGTTGTTCTTGTTTGCTAACTACAATATTGTTATCACTCGTAGATTAAACACGAACCGAAGAAAACGTGTCTTAGTTTGGAAGTTTATGTCAGCTAATTCTTGTAGAAAAATGGACGATAGTGAAATTGAAATCATGCTGAATCCATTATCAGACGAGGATGAAACTTGTTCAGATGAAGATCATCTAGAATATGCCGAGCCATCTGACAGTTCTAGTGGGAATGAAAGTGAGATTGCGCTTACTCAGGCAATTACATCAAAAAATGGGGCAATAAGATATTTCAAGGAACCTTCTAAAAATATACATGGAAGAGCTCGAATGGAGAATATTATCAACATGACGCCAAGTTGCACTCGTTATTCTTGTTCAAGAATTACAGAGGAAGAGATTTCTACTTTTCAATTATTTTGTCCACCTCTTGTGATGAACACTATTTTGAAATACACTAATAATGAAGGTAAACATGTTTTTGGTAATGGTTGGAATGCCGTTGACGACACCGAAATGTTCGCATTTATTGGTTTACTTTTGTTAGCTGGAGTGTATCGGTCAAATAATGAAAGTACGGAAAGTTTGTGGGATTCTGAGAAAGGTAGACCGATTTTTGGAGCAATCATGCCATTAAAAAGGTTCAAAAATCTTTCTAGAGTAAAAAAATTTGACAATAAGGACACTCGATACGTGAATTGTGGAATCAGTGGGTTGACATATTGCCCAAGCTTTATAATCCATCTCAAGATGTAACAGCCGATGGCATTCAGAGGAAGATGTCCATTCCGGCAATATATACCATCAAAACCAGCTATATATGGTATACAATTTTGGGTGCTTTGCGATTATGCTACTAGTTATGCCTGGAATGTCCAACCGTATACAGGCAAAGAAATAGGAACCATGCCTGAAAAAAATCAAGGTATGCGTGTAGTTCTTGATTTGAAAGTTGGTCTTGCAAAAGGAAGATTAATCGATGGCCTCAAGTTGTATTTAGTAACATGATAGATATATCAGCTTTCAATGCTTTTATATTATTTACGTCGGCTAACCATGGAATGAAAGCTATTTTACCAAACAACGAGAATTTAGGTTTGCAGCTTACCACGCCTTATGTAAATCAACGAAAACGTTACCAAGAGCACCATTTTCACGAGGAATTGCAAAAAAACTGAGTGATGTAGCTGAACAGGATCAGCAACCATCAACTTCAATCAAATCCGGAGAAAAAGATTGTGAACCAGTCAAAAATACAGCCAAAAGAAGTCGTTGCCAATTATGTCCCAAAATAGATAATAAATTATTATGTGTAACTTGCCAAAAATTTTTATGCAAGCAGCACTCTAAAACAATTGATTTATGTAACCAATGTAATAATTACGAATGATATTGAACTAATATTTAATTTTTGTGTGTCATATACATTACTTGTATTAGCTCTGTAAAATCAATGTACCCCTAAATTTGTTGTTTACAAAAAATACTGAGTATTGCTAGAAATTATATATAAACTCTTATCACATACTTCAGTAAAGTAGATTGTTGTTTATATATAAAATATTCTATTTGGGTCAAATTTGACGCGAAGACTGTTAACGTCAGTAATTTTGAGGTCCTTATGAAGGTTAAGTACACCAAGCCTGAGAACGCAGCTTCACACGTATAAGTGGTGACAAAAGGCATTTAAAATTGTATTACATTTTCGCATACGCTTGGATACTCCTATTGATAGCGCAACCAAAAATCAATTAGTGCTACAGTTTCAAACACTTTTTTCAGATCGGTGTCGCATGAAATTTCAATTATAGTATCCACTTCTTGTTCACTAAGATTAAGCATTTCTTCCTTTTCAATTTCGACAGAAAAAAGATCTTTAAGCTACATATTATTTGAAGGAATATCTGGAAAGTAGTCTTTAAAACTATATTATTAGCTCCGAAAGGAATTGAGACTGATAGTGTTTCTAGATGTAAATCTTCTTCATCACAGTTTGCATGGCTTTCAATAAATTTATGTAAAGTTTCAAAAGATTTAAAATTTCCTTTTGAAAGTCGTTGTTTCCACTAAGTAATTTTTTTTAATTATTGCAGCGACTTTTTCAATTACTTTGAAAATATTTAATCCAAAGCCTTGCAAATTTTGAATTCAATTCATTGAATGTACCATATATGTCGCACACATAAGCTACTTTTATTAACCACTTGAAATCATGAAACCTAAGGATACGATAATGAAAAAATAGAATCTTTTTTAGATGGTGGGTGTTCATTCAGAAATAACAAAGCTTCGTCTTTTAAAACGTTTCCTTTTGTTTGTCACGAAGTTTGTAACACAAAGAAGGAGACATCGCAGACCACATAAAGTATATATATTTGTGATCAGCTCGATGAGACGAGTTGATTTAGCCATGTCCGTCTGTTCGCACTCCTAGTCCTTCAGTTTTTGAGCTAGAGAGCTAAAATTTTGTACATAGGTTTCTTTTTTACCAAACGCCGATCAATCCCGTACAAACCCCCCTTTTAAATTAATGTTCTTATTAGAAAAAGTTTTTGTTTTTTGACATATCGAACTGAAATTCGGACACTATAAGTCTCTGATATCCACAAATCATGAAAATTTCCCTCGGACTACTAGGAGGGTTAGCCCCCATACAAACCGGGATCCAAATGAAAGTTCTTATTAGAAAAACTTTTTTGTTTTTTATACTATCGACTTAAAATTTGGACACTATAAGTGTCTGACCCATAGCCACCAACCTTATAAAACCCTCGGACCGCTAGCTGGGGCGTGAAGAGTATTACAACTTCGGCATAGCCAAAATTAGTCGTTTTTAGGGTTCCGTACCCATAGGGAGCTAACGGGACCCTATTACTAAGCTTACGCTGTCCGTCCGTCTTCTGCTCTATCTCATGAACCGGAATAGGTAGAGAGTTGAAATTTTCACAGAGTGTGTAATTCACTTGGGTGTAGAACGACAAATACTAAAAATACACATTTTTAGAAGCATTGTTCTTTAATTTAACCTTTTGTTTAACAATTTTTTTTTTTTAGTATACTTTTAAGTTGTAATTGTAGTATACTTTTAGGCTGTTAAATATCCACATAACTTAATATTTTAAGCAAATATCTTGTACGATGGTACGGAACCCTCTGTGTGCGAGTCCAACTCACACTTGGTTTATTTTATTTATATTTTACTTTAGCAACTAGTCCTTCTTCCAAATGTTTCGCAATATTGTCAATTTTCCGTTTAACTGTGTCATTTGATAATGGTATCGCCGAAAATAATTTGTTTTCCTTTATTCCGCATAAGTAAGTTTTTTGCGACAATTTTTTAAACCGGAAGTATTAATTTTTCTCCATGACTATGAGGATACCCAGTCTCAGCTATTAATTTGGAAATTTCAAAAGCTTTCAAAATGAGGATTTTATTTGACTGGTGAGGAAAGAGTGTGATTTGCAGTGATTTTTAAGCAGCAATTAATTCCTTTTTTTTTTTTATCAGCAAAAATGTTAATTGGCTTATCAGAGTATGTGTCTAAATGACGTGTCAACTTTGACGGTTTCTTACTTTCATTTATAAGTTTGTCATTGCAAATAACACTTAACACACTTGTTGTTTTGGCGCTGAATATAGTATCTGCTTTAGTGGCTTCAGACAAAGAATCTTCTTCATCAAGATGTTTAGCTTTGCTCGTACTTGGTTGATCATCATATATATTTTTGGTTTTGTTGATTAACCATTTATCCATTTTAAAACAGGTCGGAAAGTTTTATAAAAATAATTTGTGTAGTTTAGATCAACTCCAAATAACACAACATTCACAAAAGAAGTGACTTAAGGTAGAGAAAGATAAGCAGAACAAAACCTCATTTTTCCACACACAGGAAGTCCCGTTACAATTTGGCTGGCTCTCTCTCTATATTTCTGTTTTACTCAGTTTTAATGCTGGTGTACAAAGGAACAGCACAGCAAAAGGACAGAATTGGGCGTGTTCAGCAGAACCAATAGCTGCCCTTTTTCCGATTACTTGGCAAGCGATGACTGATTTTATTTCTTTTTCGCGACCAATCAAAATTTTTCTAAGACCCAGTGGTGGACGCGACCCACACTTTGAGAAACGCGGGACTATACGATCCTCTCACAACAACAACAACAATTGCACACAAATTCCAACCGGAAGAGCAAATAGTTTTCTTGAGAGGAATTTGGTGCAATTGTTGTTGTGAAATGTAGTCGAGGATGCAAATGTGTTTGCGTACCAACGTAGAATTCAATTCGGCATCGTTTGGTTTGAATGAGAGCATGAGAGCATGGAAATTTCTCCCAGCTACATTAAGGCGTTGGAATACATTTGAATGAATACAAAAAATGCCCTTTTGAATAAATTCATACAGATGACTAGTATAAAGCCGTGTCATCTTCGAAAATTGATGTTATGCAGCAATTGCTTAATAGTTTATGGATCATACCGTTATGTCATACCGTATCAAAAGCGGCTTGAACATCGTTATTCGTTCTAAAAAATTTTGAAAATCCACTCAGCAGGCTGGTCGATAGTTTTCTGTTGAATCACGTGGTTTACCTGGTTTAGGGATGGGTTTTCAAAATTGATGAAACTTTTATTACCGAATTTTAAATATGAAATTTGAAATCACTTTTATTAAGTGATGCTGTACGAAATATCCAAACGCTTTGAGTATTCCATCAAACATTGTATATAAGAGGAACACATAAACATTTCACTAACACTATGATAAAATTTGATACTGCAGTTTGATCGTGTCCACGACGCACAGTGTGGCTTTGATGAAATCTGATAAGTACAGTTCTCTTGTCTCTGTCTCAAAGGCTACAAAATTAATTTGGTTCCTAAATCCTATGCAAAGTATAGTATGAAACCTTTTTAAGAGATTTATATTTATGCCTGTTATGTCTGACGTTATTTCAGGATATCCAGAAAAGCGTCTCGCAGTGTTATTAACATTTGTAGTGTCAGCCTTTTGTTTTGGCACGTCAATTAAAAGACCAACTTTTTCCTTAATCTATTTTATTTTTATAAGCGATTCTCTCCATATATCGTATCTAAGGAAAAATTCTGCTAGGATGCTTTCGTCTACTTTTCGCCACTATAAGGCACTTAAATTTATTTTATTTATTTATTTATATAATGCTAACAAAAAGTTAAAACTAAATAGTTAACATCGGTTTACGCTAGACATGGCTGCCAGGACCTTAAGCTAGTGTATGTTATTTATATATGGTATTTAAATTAAAAATAACAATGCTTATAATAAAAATTGTTTTAATTTTACTGTAAAGAGATTAATATAGAATGGAAGAAATTTAGATTAGGAGTAATTGTACTTATTGTGTTAGCTTAAATTCTACTATACGTGTACAGGTTTGATTTTTTAAGGAACTCAAGGATAAGTTTAATGTTGTGAAAGGACGGATTAGCGATTAGAAGGATGGGGTCGAGGTTAGTGAATGTAGTGAGTCTGAGCTGGGATAAAGAGGAGCAGGATGTCAAAATGTGAGGAATATCGATACGCGTGATATTACATAAAGGGCAAATGTTGTTTTGATTTTTATCGATGAGGTGAATGTTAGTTAGGTTTGTGTGACCAAAACGTATCCTATTGAATTTTATCTGGTCCAGTCTAGATAGTTGTTGGAGAGTTGAAATATTCCAAAAAGGGATGTAAGAACTATTGAAGGAACGGATATGCTTATACCAAGTAGAAGTATGTTGTTGAATAGTGAGATGATTCTGCATTTTGAGTTTTTTGAGGGTTTGGATAATATCACTGATGTTATAATTGGGTGTATAAATCAATGGTAATTTTGTAGAGAGTTTGGGTAATGAGTATGCTTTTTCATTGTCTTTAATGTGAGAATGGCTAGGAACCCAGATAATTTTTATTTTGGGAAATTTTGAATTAAGTAAGGCACTTATTGTTGTCGCGTAGAAGTTGTGGTTGTTAAAATTAGCTATAGCAGTTATGGCTGAAAGAGAGTCAGAGAATACGTATTTTTATAGCTTCATGTATTGCTATGATTTCCGCTGCGAAAACTGTAGAATAATTGGGTAATAGGCCGTTACAAATGGGTCAGCTTCGGTAGAGATTCCGAAGCCCGTAATTTTAGATGATTTAGAGCCATCAGTGTATATAAAGTAGTAATTGGAAAAATCGTTTTTTAGAGAAAGGAAGAGCTGTTGGAAGACAGTAGAAGGCGTGTTGTACTTATTGAAATCTGTTAGGGATAAATCTATTCAACTGTGCTTTAGAGTCTGGGCTTAATTTTTGGTGTTTTTATAAGGTGATGGAGAGCTGTATTAGAGGATAGGATTAGTGTTTTAGAAAGTTTGCCAGTAAGGAAGTCCCGTCTATTTTCGATTGAGCATATATTTGATTCTAGTAACGTGCTGTTAATGGGTGTGGTACGGAAAGCGCCTAGAGCGGTTCGGATTGCTGTGTTTTGTGCTGAATTAAGTTTGTTTAGGTATGATTTAGGAGAGTAACCGTAGATAGAGAGACAGTAGTCTATTTTTGAAATAAGGATTGTATTGACTATTTGAATTAGGGTTGAGGTATTACAATTATATTTTTGACATGAAAGATGTTTGACGATATTTAGTGGTTTTGATAGCTCAACTGATAGATTGGCGATGTGGGTGTTCCATCTGTATTTGCAGTTATATGTTAAACCTAGAATTTTTAAAGTGTTAACCGAAGGAATGATTGGGTTGTCGATGTGTATATTGTGGGAGCAATTGTGTTTGCGGCAGATATGAAGGTTCTGGGTTTTGTCTGTAGATAGAACGGCCCCTGAGTAGGTGCACCAGTCTTGGATGCTCCGGAAGAGTTGGGAAAGGTCACTTTTTTATAATGACGTTTAAGATCAATAAGGAGGTGAAAGTGTTGGAGGATACGGATTTGAAAGTCAGAGGGAGAGTTTTGGATCATAGAGTATGAGATCCGATCTGGTCCTGGTGTGGAGCCTTTAAGAGAGTTCAGAGATGTTTGGAATTCAAGAAAGCAAATTTCCTTTTCTATTTCTGTTGCTGTTTTGGAAGGTTAGTAGTTTGAGGAAAAAGTAAAAGAGTTGAGCTTGTTGGAGCCAAATAGAAGAGAGAAATTGGAGTCGTCTGCTTCTTTTGACCATTGGTCAGCAAAGGAGTTTACTATGCTGTTAGGGGCTGTTGTTAGTGTATTGGTATCAGGGTTGATGATACTGTGGATAATTTTTGTGGGATAGAGACCACAGAGTCTTTTTATGTTGGACCATATTTTGGAGGAGACGGAGTTAGGGTGGATTTCAGAGGTGAAGTTAAAAAGTGATTATCTTTTGGCATCTCTAATTGCCCTTCGGAATTTAGCGTTAGCTTTTTAAAGTTTATAATGTTGTCTGTATTGATTATGCCTTTTCAGTAATGACCAGTATTTGTTTTTAATTTTTTTAAGAGTAGACAGCTCTGTTCCACCAGGGAACATTCCGTGTCTTGGTAAGAATAGTGTTATGGGGTATGGAGAAGTGGGCGCTTTAAATTATAGTTTTCTAAATGTTTGCAGCTTCTTTATTGATGTTATTAATAGGTTGATAGGTAGGGGCAGTGTTTTTAATTAAGTTTTGATAAAGTATCGGCTGATTTTAATTTAAACGTATGTTTGGCAACATGGATTGATGTATGGGTGGAGAAGAGGGATAGCATTATTGGAAAGTGGTCACTTCCATAAAGATCGTTCAAATTGAGTGTCATTAATCATGTTAGCAGATATAAAAGAGAGGTCAATGTGTGTAAAGGTATGTTGAGTGGAATAATGAGTCGGCGATTTGTCGTTTAGGATAATATAATATGTCTGGTCTATGTATTTTGCTAGTAGCTAACCTCTGGCATTGCTTTTAGTAGAGCCCCAGTATGGGTGCCATCTGTAGAAGTCACCGAGTATCAGGGTGGGGTTGTTTTTTGGGTTAAGGACGTTTACTAGATTTCGTTTGGTAAAAGACTTACTAGGAGAAATGTAAACTATGATGATTGTTCAAGTTTGTTTTGACTGAAGTTCTACTGCTAAGGATTCAAAGTCGTCGTTACTGTTTAAATGTGAATGTTGGAAAGATTTATGAATTAGAAATGCTACACCTCCAAATCTATTGGACGCTTTGTTGGTTATTAATGTGAAGTTGATAGGAATTGGGATCTTATTTACTTGTTGTATGTGGGTTTCTTGGAGAGCAATTATGTGGGGAGAATGTTTTTTGATTAGTAAAAAGAGCTCACTGTAGTTATTAGTGTAGCCTTTAATGTTCCACTGGATAATTATTAGGGACATTTATTTTATATTTTATTTTTTTTTTAATAGTTGTAAGAGTCTTTTGATATGTGTATGATGTGCATTAACTGCAGTGAGGAGGTATTATTTTGTAATGGAACTCCACCCTGCTGATGTAATGTCCGCAGATTGGAGCTCCAAGTAGTATTAATGTATTAAAGTCATTCCGCCCCAGCCGCAGCGGTCCCGGGCGCCCCTGTAGTTTAAGTGGCTATTAATTATATACGAGGGGGGACCAAAAAAAAAAAAACGGGAATTTCGTCATAACTTCTTTATTTCTTAATATTTTAACACCAAATTTTGATCACCTTCAAAGTATTCGCCATTGACCACAACGCACTTCTCCAAACGATTCTTCCATTGTTCAAAACAGTTTTTAAATTCACTCATCGGGATGTCCTTTAAGCCTTCCAGCGATTTTTGTTTCACCTCCTCCACAGTGACAAAACGCTTTCCTTTCATATTCCTTTTGAGTCCGGGGAACAAAAAGAAGTCACAGGGGGCTAGATCCGGTGAGTATGGGGGTGGACAGTCGATGTCATGGCGTTTTTGCTCAAAACATGCTTGAAGTCGACGCTCCCTTTGCTCGTCTGTGAGAAAGCGCGGAACGAATTTGGCTGCAACCCTTCTCATGTGCAAATCTTCAGATAAAATTCTCTGAATTGAACTCCATGGCATTCCCGACATCTCACATTGATCAATGGTTCGGCAACGGTCTTCACGAACGAGGGCATTGATTTTGTCGACGTTTTCATCAGTTCTTGACGTTGAGGGGCGTCCTGAACGAAGTTGGTTTTCAATAGACATTTCTCCATTTTTAAAACGTGAAAACAAATCGTAAATTCTGGTTTTACTTAGGACAGCATCCCCATAAGCAGTCTTAAGCATTACAATAGTTTCCGCGGCCGATTCCCCACAAAATTTCACAGCCACGCGTTGTTCTCGACAATCTGCCATTACGTTTTCGCCGAAATGTAAAAAGTTGTTTTACTAAAAAAATCTCACAGGCGAACCGATGCACTCACAGCGACACAACTTTGCACACTGACGCAGATGGCGTGACACTAACGGACATGTCAAACAATAGGTTCCCCCACTCTCCCTCCCCACCATAGCGTAATTCCCGTTTTTTTTTGGTCCCCCCTCGTACTATCATTATCGCTATTGTAATTAGTTTTGTCAGTTGGAGTTTTTGTGAGTATTTGTTTGAGATTTTTTAGTTTAGGTTCATGTTTACTTTTTTGGCTTTAAGAGATGATGTTAGATTACTTATTCTATCTTTAGAGTTATTTTTTAATTTAAAATCAGGAGTGTTTTGAGATGTGTTCTGGGTGGAGTCTTCGCTTCGTCGTACGAAACTTAAGTCTTGGGTTGTGATGATTTTGCTTGTTGGTGTTTAGAGTTGGTTTGGTAACTGTTTGCTGAGACGAGGAGATGTTCTTTGGTGATTCCGTGCTTTGAGAGGTTAGAGTTGTGTAGAGTGTTTTGATTTTGTGTTGTGCTGTAATAGATGCTGAGAGCTGTTTTGTGGTCGAATTTTTCAATTGTTTTTACTGGATTTTCCAAGAAGCTGGATCGGCGATAACATGGTATGCAGACCGATCTGTGGCAAAAACTTTGCGGTTATTTTCAATATTTTTAATATCTTTATGTTATTAGTTTTCAGAATAAAGTGGAATTCCTCTGTAACGAAGTCGGTCGGGGCCGGACAATAACTTCGTTATAGAGAGGTTTTCGTTATAGGGGAGTTGACAAAAACATTTTTTTGCTTTAAATGAATTTTTTTTTGCGTACAGAACTACCATTTGCGGATCCGAAAATGATACGTTTAGTTACAAAAGATACATTTGCGAGCCTTTTGCGTGCGTTTTACGTATCATTTTTGATATCATTTCCGATTCTTTTGTGAGCGTTTTTAGGTATCACTTTTGATATTATTAGCAAGCCTTTTGCGAGCGTTTTTAAGTTTCCATTTTAATATCATTTGCGAGCCGGTTATGATACTTTTACGTGTCTTTTATAATATCTTTAATGATACGTTTTCCAATCTAAAATGATACTTTTACGAATCATTAATGAAATAATTTAATGCTAAAATTTTCAAGAATTCAATATTTAATATAATAAAAAAAAAACCTAAAAAACAAAATCAAAAAATACATTTCATGAAAGAAGAACCTTACAAACTAACAATATTTACAAAAAATAAGCTACTAATCTCGTTGGCGTTTCCCAGCAGCTACCTCACTCCTCTTCACTCTGTCATGAGTGTACTGGAAGAACTTCTGAGTGGTTCGGTCAAAATCGGCGTCTTCCAAATTGAACTTGTGTTTGAAAGCACCTGTGAAGAACAAAAATTGTTGCGTAAATAAACAAAGTACACATAAACATACATTACTACCAATAAAACTTACTTCGAATACCCAATGTTGTTTTTAGGCCCCTGACACATTTTTTGTTGTCTGTTGGATTTTAGGTTAGAATAAGCGTTGTATATTTTTATTTCTATGCAAAATTTATTCAAAACACAAAAACTGGACGCTACACCACAAATACTCTACACATTTATTATTACATTAGCATCACAAATTCCAAAATTAATTTCATTTAATACTTACATTTTTTTAATATATGTTTTTTTCTGTTTAGCACTCAATATTCACTTTTCACTTCGAATGGTATGCAAAGAATGCAAATTTTGACAAGCGGCTTCGAAACAAATACCGAAAATTTTGTTATTTTGTCACCTGTCAAAGTAACTGTTATTCGTCTCTCTTGCCTATTATGTTTTTTATCATTTTTATGTCCGCGAAACTATCATTTGTGAGCACGTTTACAATAGTTGAGCGCTGTTCAACAGACATCGGTCTTTTGTCCGCAAAACTCTCATTTCTGAGCTCGTTTGCGATAGTTTAGGCGGATAGAGGAGCTCCATTGTACGTCTAATAGTGGTTAGACTTGCATCAATACCGCTTTTTTCCCATCATCTTCGCAACTAAGTCGTGCGTATTTAAAGCTTTTCTCTAAATAACTCGTCCGTCACACTTTGTGTTTGTCTTTTTATGATTTATCCATATTTAGACTCATCACTTGAAAAAGCGAATAAAACTTTCCGACTTTTTTTCTTTCTATAATGATATTTTGAACATATAGGCCAGAACCCTTATAAGCTTTTATTTTAGATTTTCTGTGTCAGTTATATGTTTTCCTCGAATGATTTTACTTTAATTCAATGTTAAATAGTCTATATTTACTGATAACAGCGATTTTACAAATGAGAAGTGACGTGTTTTTTTCTTTTTTTGGGTGGGTGCTATTCAAATGAGCGGGAGTGTATATTCAAATTCTCCGTGTTGTCGGACACACATAGTAAGGAATGTTAGCTACTTTGAGAATGTATAGATTCGTGTATAAGGGTGCAAAGCGTCATATATTTTGCTCATGCGCTTGATTTTAACACTGCTCATTTTTAGTCATATATTCAACGTATATTTACTTATATATTGATTTTTTTAATGCGTAAAAGAAAGTGTAAAAATATATAAAATTTGTGACTTGCAATGATTGCATCAAAAGCCATCAAAAATTATAGAATGTAAACAAATTACTTATTTAAAAATTTAAAAATCATTTGGTGTATTTATTTATTTCAAAGAAGTAAAACCGAATACAAAACACATTGTGATTATATTTAGGCGTTCCTTTTACCTGCAAAATAATATTTGTATTTTGGATACTCCTTTAAATAAGTTCTACACGCATTAATTAACTCTTTTACTTAAAAAATCGGTAGACTTCCTTTGAAATCAACAATACGATTTGGATAAGTGGTAATATACCGAATGTGTGCAATTCAATTCACTAAAATAAAAAACAACTTTCACAGCCCATAATGAATCACAATTATATGTCTTACAGTATGAAATTTTAGCTTATTGAAGTATTAACTTCAACGTAAATAAATCTACGCAGTCATGTTTTATTCGAAATTATGATTTCTATTGTATTGTATAAGAAGATAATTCATTTTAAGATTTTAGTTGTTTTCAAACAATTTTGTGTTTACGAACTGATCTGATCGCTCAAATGAAGATTACGTACGGAAATATTTCTCACAGAATTATTGCGTATTGATTTAAGGAAATTTGATTTTTCCGTGACTTATTTGTTTGTAATTTTCTTTTATTCTAGACAAAAAATTGAAAAAATCGGCAAAATGACGCAAATGACGCAAGATGAAATTATAACTAATACAAAAACAGTTTTGCAAGGCTTAGAAGCATTGCGTGTAGAACATGTTGGTTTGATGAATGGTATTGGAGAGGCCCGTAGGGACCATGAAAAATCTGGAATTTTAAAAAAAAATATGGAGTATATAGAACTTGGGCTAAGTGAAGCTCAAGTTATGATGGCATTAGCATCTCATCTGCAAAATATTGAAGCAGAGAAACAGAAATTGAAAACACAAGTTCGACGATTACATCAAGAAAATGCATGGCTACGTGATGAACTAGCAAATACTCAACAAAAATTTCAAGCCTCAGAACAATTAGTGGCTCAGTTGGAAGAAGAAAAAAAACATCTTGAGTTTATGGCATCTGTCAAAAAATACGACGAAAACCAAGAACAAGAGGATTTAAGTGATAAACCTCGTGCTGACCCCGTTGTCGAGCTTTTCCCAGATGAAGAGAATGAAGATAGAAATAACATGTCGCCTACACCACCAAGTCAATTTGCGAATCAAACCTCAGGATATGAAATTCCAGCTCGATTACGAACTCTTCACAATTTAGTAATACAGTATGCTTCACAGGGCAGGTAAGAGAAATCATATATAGAAAACAACAAAAATAATTTTAAAAAATAATCGAAAAGCCCGACGACTCTAAGAGAAGCAATCTTTAGTATTTATGACAATGCGGGACGTCCGGTTCAATGTGTGTCCTTTTTTTTTTAAAGTTCTAGATTTCTGCAACATTTTTGGCTTTTCAACAAACAAACAAAAAATTGGCACAAAATTGTCTCCTTTTTTCCGTTAATTATGTGTCACATATGATTCTGTTTAAGCCCATTAAAAGCATTTAAAAATTACTTTCTTTTGTTCAGTTCGACCAGTTACATTTTTCCACGTAGCAAACAAGTCCGCAATGTTGAAACTGTAGTTATGCCCTAAAAAATAAAATTGCGGTAAAAGTGCAAAAAAGTGCACCTTAAGACAAAGTGCAACGAAAACAGAAATGATGACTGACTACATATTTAAAAAAGCGGCAGAGCTATCAAGTGCTATCAAAATTTTTTTGCGTTTTACAAAGTTGAGCTTCATTTTAACACACCATTATAAAGAGACCACATTTATTTTGAACAGTTGAAGTGTACCGAAACAATACGAACTGTATTTAGCAGATTGTTTTCTTAACTTTTAAGCACTCCAAAACCAATGATAAAAAAGGTAATTTTTACAAGTACTTACTTTTTTCTGTTAACAACAGCTGCGTTTGAGACCTGTTATTTCGGCAGTGTTTCATTTAATCAAGATTTCTGGTATGTAGCCATATATGTAGTTTAATGTATTTATGATGCAATGAAAATGGGCAAACGTTATTTTGAACACTTTTGAGTTTTATGAGTTTTTACCAACGAAAGTGGTCAAATTCTCCAGAGTGCATAGGTATTAGATGGTTTTCTATTCTGTAAAGAATTTTAATGCAAGGTGCCGTTTTATTATGGATTTTCTGAACAAAGTAGGAGCCACCTAAAAAATGTTCCTTTTTACTTCTATTAAGGTCCCATACATTATGGTCGTACTAACCAAAAATGAAAAATTTTTTTTTAGGTTAGGTTAGGTAGCTGCATCTCTTAATGAGTGATGCCACTTAGACCGCAAGATGGGTCCGTTGTGAGCTAAAAGGGAGAGGCCTAGCTACCTCCCAACCGAATTGAACCATTCGGAGCTTTTGATGAAGCGAACGAGGTTATTAATGCCTAGTTGATATGGGTTATCTATACTTGTTAGGAAGGGGGAACCCAAGAAACGTATTCTCCTTCTGGCCAGAGCTGGACATGAACAGAAGAGGTGCTGGATTGTCTCCAGTTTCTCTTCATTTCTGCAGCTGCGACAGAAATCATGCGTTAAGATTCCCAGTCTAGTTGCATGGTTTCCTATTAAACAGTGTCCTGTTAGGGTGCCTATCAGGGTTCCTAATTGAGTTCTATCTAGCTTAATACAAGACAAGGATAGACGCTGATTTAGCTTTGGCCATGTTTGCCTGGCTATTTCGCAAGTAGAAGCACTACTCCATCTATGATTTGTGGGATTTATTAGTGTTTCCCTGGCGACAAGTTTACTCGTTGCAATTGGGACACCAATGCACTCCATGCCCCTACTGACATGTGGCAGGTTGGTGCCGTCTCTTGCGAGTTCATCAACCCTGTAATTTCCTGTGACCGGGAACCCACACAGGTTTATGCAGAGTTGTGATGCCATCTCATTAAGAGATCGGCGGCAATCTGAGACACTCCTAGATGTTGTATGGAAGCATCCAGGGCTTTTAGGGCAGCCTGGCTGTCTGATAAAATACTAATAGATATATTGCTTATCTGCAACCGTTTTATGGCTTCATGAATGGCAGTTATTTCCGCCTGAAAAACACTACAGTTGTCCATTAGTTTACTGGATTTGCAGATTGAGGGCATTTCGCAATAAATTCCAAACCCTACATTTCCATTTTAGATCCATCTGTGTATATCTTGATCTGGGCACTTTGTGATGGATCACCTTCTAGCCATTCCTGCCGCGTTGGAAACTTTACAGAGAATTTCCTTTCGAAGCAAAAAGATGACGGGAGGCGATCAAGTAGAGTAGGAATGTTAGTGTAGGAGTTCAGTATGCTTGCGTGTCCATACGAACGCCCTTTCCATTGAGCTTGCCTTGAGTCTAATGGCTGAGCATGCCGCTAAGTGTTTGCAGAAAAGATCGATCGGTGGCAGGTGTAAGATGATGTCCAATGCCATAGTTGGCGTAGTTCTTATGACACCACTTATTGCCACCTCCGCCAATCTTTGAACCTTACCGATCATTTCACAGTAGATTTTCTGCAGTCCACCAGACAACACTTCCGTAAAGGAGAATGGGTCTGACAACTGATGATCACAACAATAAATGACATGCTACTCTTCCCCGCACTCGTTGTCCCTACCAACAAGGAATGTTCCATTCCATGAAGTTGTACAACCGGACCTGAGAATAACGGACTTGTCAGTACTGGATAATTGGGTTATTCGGAAAGTAATTTCGTTTTTTTTTTTTTTGTACGATAGCTGTGCCCGCGACTTCGTACGCGTGGTGTACGAAATATGTTTTGTAGCTGGTGAGACATCGTTCGCGTGGACTTCAGTTTTGGTATTATTGAGACACTTCGATATATTGACTGTACGTGATTTGATTAGTGTAACAGTTAGGATGTTACTATAATGATCTTCTTCGAGGCATTTTATATACAATACTTATATACTAACAAAGTTATTAAACTAATATTAAACAGCATAGTAACTCGTAGAAGGCAATTCTTAAGAGCGCTGAAAAAGAAAGCAATATGTCAACAAATATTTTGTTACAAACATTAAATAAAACCAAAAACTCTTTTCAACTAAAAAATCTTATTTATAGCTAGTAGTTAATAGTAAATAATAGTTGGAAAAGCAAAAGTTTTTAATGTGTACACAATATTATGTTATATTTTTTATTATAGTTATTAACAAACTGCTGTTACCAAAAGTTTCACAACATCAAAGCGCATCATTTCAATTAACTTAAATTTCTTGTTTATGAACCGAACAACAAATGCAATAAGAACAACAATACACTCTCTTGATCTTGTTCCGTTCTCATTGAACATATATACAGAAAGAAAAGAACGAAGAGCGCAATATTCTTGTGCGTACTCAGTTATTAATAAATGAGAGAAATAAATACAACAATAGCAAAAACAACACAAAATTCAAAGCATAAGCAACGAAAACAAATTCTTTAGTTTATTTGTCTTTCGATGAAAAGTTAATTAAAATTAATATCTTTTGATTTAGTAGGTCGATTTTGATAAAATAAACGATATATGTTACAGAAAGATAGCTACAATACTCCGCATTCAAATTGGTTAAGCCGTTTCTGAGATTAGCGTGCACAGACTTACGATTTTATAAATACATACATAGATATATCTATCTATATATATATATATATATTTAGATGGATAGATATATGTAGATTTTTTTATAGTTAATTATTTTATGGAATTGTATATTCTGTTCCAATACCTTTTGCCATCTTTCTGGCAGTAGCAAGCTTATATATTTGTTTTTATTTGCTTTCAATAAAATGATCCATGTGATTTTTGCCTTCATCATTTGATGTAAAAGTTTTACCGTCTAAAAAAATTTGTAGAGACCGGAACAGGTAATAATCAGAAGGTGCCAGATCTGGAGAATATGGTGGGTGTGACAGTATATCCCATTCAAGCTGTAAAAACTTTTGGCGAGTTACCAAACTTGTATGAGGTCTCTTGGTGGAACACTACACCTTTTCTATTGACCGATTCTGGTCTTTTCTGTTTAAATGAATCATTAAATTTGTACAGCTGATGACAATACACTTCAGATTTGATCATTGTATTGTCTGGTCAAAAAACACGATTCCTTTGAAATCCCACCAAACAGATAGCATCACCTTTTTTTTTTTTTTTTTTTTTTTGATGAGATTCGGCTTTCGAGGTGCTCTGATCCTGTTAATCTTTTTTATTCCATGATTTCTTACTTTTAACATTGTTGTAGATAATCCATTTCTTAATCCCAGTGATAATGCGCTTCAAAAACGGATCATTTTCTTGCCGTTTGAAAAGCATATCGCAAACGTCAATGCGATGGCGAAAATTGCTTTTCACCTTCCATATTGCAAAAACCAAAAACTATTACGTTTAATTAATCGATTTTTCACGCCAGTGTTGCCAGATCAGCTGTCAAAAAGCTCTTTTTGTAATAATCTGTAAAGTGTATGTTACCAGTCTGTAAACTTCAGTTTATGCAGGTTTTCCAACTTTGAAGAAAATGACAATATGTTGGAAATATAAAATAATTTATAAAAATAGAATATTATAAAAAATGTTTTTTAGGGGTTCTCCGAGTAATTCCGACTATTTATAATTTTTTTTTCTGAATTTGGTTAGCCTAATTTTATTATATCGTATTTGCAAATGTATTCAATTCATCTATTGATGGCACAATATTTTTGAAAATCGATAAATTTTCACAAATCTTTTTTTTTTTTCCTACTTTCTATCCCACGCCACTTTCTCCCCCAGAGCCCGCGCGAACTGGGGTCCATTAAAAACCGAACAAGACTGGGTATCGACCACAAGTCACTTCGGTACTGAACTACTGCAGATTAGTAACATGCAAAAGAAATTAATTGACTACTATACGGCTACAGACATAATGTCATCAGCCATTTATACTAAGCATAAAGCACTATAAAGATAAATTTAAATAAAGTTAAAATAATACTATGTGTTAAGGAGAGTTAAGAGATTAGATTTTAGGTAAGATGGAAGGTTTATATTGGGATCCCAGTGTAAGTGACGCAGTGCAAAATGCAAGAATTCCTTTTGAACAGACTCAATACTATCACTATACTTTTTAAACTGTGGATCCCATACACATGAAGCATATTCAAGTATTGGTCTAACCAATGAAGTGAATAATAATTTGGTGGTGTAAGGATCATTAAACTCTTTAGACCAACGTTTAATGTATCCTAAAACACCTCTAGCTTTACATGTGATACAAGAAATATGCGACCCAAAATGCAGCAGAAAAGAAAGATAATTTTTAGAGCACCACTGAGATAAGGAATCAAGATCTTATTGAAGAAACATTTGTTGGACCGGAGATAAAATAGATAGACATAACTTAACATCATCAGCGTACATTAAGACGTTAGAATGCTTTATGGCAGTTGGAAAACGTTTATAAAAATATTAAATAATAATGGGCCAAGGCCTACCCTGAGGGACACCAGAAGTTACACAAATAGTCTTAGATATAGCTGTTTTTAAAATAACTCTTTGGGTTCTGGAAGTTAGATAGGATGTAATCCAGTTAACTAACTTGGAAGGAAAACCAAAGGTATTCAGTTTTTTAAGGAGTAGGAAGTGACAAACACTGTCAAAAGCTTTACTAAAATCTGTGTAAATGACATCCATTTGATGTTGTTGTGAAAAAATACAATTAACCAACGAAGTAAATTCTAATAAGTTGGTTGTAGTTGAAGGCTTCTTGGTGAAATCGTGCTTTGAAGTACTTAATAAAGGAAGAACGAAATGCTGCACCTGATTGGTGATAATATGTTCAAACAATTTCGGAACAGCGCAAAGCTTAGCTATTCCTCGGTAATTTGATATATTAACTCTGCTGCATTTTTTGTGGAGGGGGATAATATAGGACTGCTTCCAAATATTAGGTAATACAGATGTATTCAGAGATAAGTCAAACAATTTGCAGATTGGTCTAAGCAAAGCATCAGCACATCGCTTTAGAATACAACTATGAACATCATCTGGTCCCCGTAAAAACATTAATTTAGAAGATTTTAAATATTGTAATAATGTATCACAATCAATAACTGGCATATTAAATTGATTAAATTGATGAATATGATATGGGTATGGACTATTACAATCATTATTGAAATTTGTGTAAGTGCTTTGGAAAAAGTTCGAAAAAAGATTGAAAATTTCTCCATCGCTGCAACATTCAACACCATTTAATTTCATACAGAATGGGAATATATCCAACCTGCGCTTCATGTTAATAAAGTTATAAAACTTTTTAGGATCTCTTTTAATATCCTCTTTGACATGTGTCACTTATGACTGATAGCAGAAATTGTTTAGGTGTTGAAAATTATAGCGGGATATAGCGTATTTAGTATAATCAGCAGACAAACCGGACCTTTTAAATTTTTTAAATAGTCTATTTTTTAAATTCTTTAATTTTATTAAATCACGAGAAAACCAAGGTGGTGTATGTGGATTATATTTCAGTTAAATTTTCGGAACACATAATTTGAAATGATTTTTCATAGTTGTATAAAAAAACTTTGCAGCTAGTTCAACATCATCACATGAATACAAATAAGACCAGTGGCTGTAAGAAGAGAATTTAGCTTAAACAAGTCAGTTTGTTTAAAGCAGAAAACACGTCTTGATGTAGAAAGCAAATTAGAATGATAATTGGAACGAAATCCAAACCCATTCAGAAATATGTTTAATTCCAAAGTCGGATGATAAGCATCCTCTAGAGTGGAAAGAGGATTACTTCGAAACAAGGAAACATCATTTATGCTGTCGGTAAAGACCAAATATAAAATTCGGTTAATGTTATTAGCTATGTAGTTTACTTGCTAAAAGGAAAGATCCAGCAATGAGTCTATAAACTCACAGCTTACTGATGGTATTACAGAGTTACAATTATCCGAGGCTGTCCAACAAATATTTGGAAGATTAAAATCTCCCATGATTAAGACCTTATCAGTATCTTTGATAAAAGACAAAACTTTCTTAATAGCTGTCAGATGTGATAAGTAAACAGAGTCATCAGAAGCAGGTGGTATATAGGAACATGTAATAAATAAATTGGAATTGGAAAATTAAATCTTTACACAAATAAACTCAATGTCATCAATATTATCAATAGACACCAAGTCAGAAGAGTAAGAAGTTCCAACAGAAATCAGAACTCCACCACCAACGCGATCAAATCGATCTTTCCTAAACGTTAAGTAATTATTATTAAACAATTCGGAATTCAAAACATCTGGACGAAGCCATGTTTCTACAAACACAATTACATCTGAATGAAAAGAGAAACTATTAGTGAAAAGTCTATTTACTTTAGAGTTTAAACCTCTGAAATTCTGAAAATGTATGATCAAACTGAGGTTAGATGGATCCATAGGAAGGGCTGCTTGAGGGGACTAGAAATCAGTTTTTTGTGGACTTTGTTGGGGGGAGTTTGGCAATGACACCAGTGATATTTTAAAAGAAGAAATTGTCCTTTTAAAAGAAAATTTAAACTTAGTATTCATACCATGTCGCTGCAGCATGTCATTTATGTACAATGTCTGATTCATCGATATATCGCCATTCCGCTCAATCTGCATACCCAAAAACATTTGCGAGGGACCTTTATCGATACACTGGAATTTTGCTGTTATCTGAATCTTGGTCTGCAAAAGATGTGCCTCTTTTTGACATGCTATGAATAGATCGTCCACGTACACCAGTATCAAAAAAGACTGCCACTTATCTTTTGCGTATATAAACATGTATCATTCTCGCCCAGATTGCTTCAAACCATATATCGCTTTGTTTAACTTGAGCACCTTTTGCTCACATGTCTTGTCTACAAACCCTTCTGGCTGCTTCATGTAGACCTCATCATTTAATGTGCTGTTTAGGTACGCAGTACATACGTCCATTTGATGTAGATACAATTTCAATTGGAATACGGATAATGCCATTACCAGACGTATAGTTTCATAACAACATACAGGTGAATACGTTTCAGAATAATTCACGCCAAACTTCTGTGAACATCCTTTTGCTACCAAACGTTATTTATAGCGTTCCGCACTGCCGTCGCTGTGTCTTTTAATGGTATAATCCCATCTGCAGCCAATCGCCTGTTGATCCTTGGTAAGGTCTACTAACGTCCATGTTCCGTTTGAAATTAATGCATCTTTATTCATGGCGGCCTGCCAGTATGATGCAAGTCCGCATTCAATTGCGTGCTTGAAATTCTGCGGCAACGGTATCTCTTTTGCTTGAATTGAGTTTAAAACATTAAACTGTTTCTTTGGTCGCCCTGGCTTACCTGACCTTATTATCTTTGGTCTACCTGGCCCAATCTTCACATCATCGTCATATTACTCCTCCTGATTGTCATCCCCCAGCTCATCTGGAGTGGCGTAGTCTTCACTCGTGATCCCCACTTCTTCCTCTGACTGTCGTCGATATGAGTCGAGCTGCTTAACTTCAATTCTTTGTGTATCAACAGGCTGGCTAGCCTCTGGAATATCAAACTGAACTAGCTCGTATCTGTTATCTGCCTTACACAACTCGTCGAACAAAACATCTCGTTTTTCCACGACCTGCCTTTTATGTGCATCGTATAGTCTATATGCTTTTGAGACTGACGAGTATCCAAACAAACGATATTCTTTACCCTTTGCTTTGAATTTGCTGTGCTGTATCTTATCTAGGCCAATAGCGATTGACCCGAAAATTCGCATGCTCTGCACATTGGGCTTCTTACCAACCCAAGCTTCATAGGGTGTCATGTTGGTTAATGCTGCAGTTGGAGATCGGTTTCTGATATAACATGCTGTCAGTACTGTCTCTGCCCAAAGGAACTCTGGCATGTTTGAATGTACCAGCATACTTCTTGCCATCTCCACCAAGGTACGATTTGCTCGTTCCGCCACACCGTTTTGTTGAGGACTATATCGCACCGTCAGCTGACGTACTATGCCATTCTTCTGTAAGAAATCATCAAACTGTTTATTGATATACTCACGACCGTTATCACTCCAAATGACCTTAATCTTGCAACCAGTCTGTCGCTCAGCCATATTTTTAAACTCAAGGAATTTTTCAAATACTTCCGCTTTTGATTTCATGAAGTACTGTGCACCAAATATTTATTAGTATACCTTCAATTTGAAAGTTTAAACACTTGTAATTTAGCACAGACTTAACAGAATCGAAACTTTTTTATTAAGAAAAATGAAGTTTATTTTACATATTTAACTTACGCACCACATTATTCATCTTTGGTATTGGAAAAAATAAAAAAGGCACAATTTTACGCCAAAAAATTATTCGTACACTAGTAAAATTTAAAAGTTTTAGTGACAATTACTGCAATTGTTGCAAATTATAAAAAAAAAAAAAAAGTACTTTGTCGGACCACCTTGGCTTTGATAACAGCTTCTATGCGACGACGCATACTTTTGACCAGGACACCTGTGTCATTAGCGGTTATTTCCTCCCATTATGGCTGCCCTCAATGATTCTCTCGATGTTATCCTGTTTTTTTCGAATCCTTTTTAAATCCCATATGTGCTCTATGGGGTTTAAGTCGGGTGACTGTGGGGGTGTTTTCAGTTGCTTAAAAGTGGTAAAGAAGCCATTCGCGCACGTTATATGATGTATGCTTTGGATCGTTGTCTTGTTGAAATAAGAAGTTTCCTCTTTCAAACCCAAGTTTCGTGGCACTTGCATGCACATTATTTTTAGGATGTCCAAATACATGTACTTATCCATTTTATCAGTGATGAACTGCAGTTGACCGATTCCAGACGCACTCATACACCCCTAAATCATTACATTACCACCTCCATGTTTTACTGTTGGTACAACATTTTTCCCTTTTAATTCCTCCTAGTCTGTGGAGATACATACTTGATTAAATTATATTTAATTGAAAGAAAAAATTATTTAATCTAATTGAAACCAATTGAAATATTGAATCAATAAATCAACTGCAAGCTACAGAACAGTGTAGACGTGTTTTGTGCTCAATAAATTGTGTCCGCATGATAAACAAACACATTCACGTAAAGCAAATAAAAAATAATATATAAAAAATCATCACTGAGATGAGCTTCGCTCATCAAAAACCCACCAACAACGTTAAAAAGGCAACCAGAAATGCGTACTTTTCTTGAGAATCCCATTTGGCAAACTCTGTGATCGGTCGCACACCGTCTATCACATGCCACAACTCTGCATGCTCCATCACGCTTCTCATCTGAATGAGCCAGGAATCATAATTCCCTTCATTCAATTTGTCTATTTGATATAGGGAGCTCATTTTTATCACAAACACAAAAACACTTTAAATTAAGATCAACCCTTCGTATTCTGGACCCATAACCTGTTAAAGCACAGTTTATTTTGTTTCAAGTGATGTGTTGTGATAGAGTACACAATTAAGACAAAAAGACTAAACCAACAAAGAGAGCGTACAATGCACGGCATGTACATATATACACAAAATAACCGTTACCACATTGTTTCATTTTTAACAATTTTAACACATTTCTTTTTCCGTAATTTTCTTCATCTTCCAAAATTTCCGCGAGCAAACAACAAAACACAAGATTATTTACGGAGCGATAACAGAGCACACAAATATTTAACATTCTTGTACGATTTTCGAAAGACGTGCTTGACAGACCATCTTTGCCGAATGAGGTTTTTTTCAAAAGCTTTGATGGTAAGAGCTTTTCTTAATATCTTGTTTAACAGCGAGCGAATGATGATGTTAGGCGTTAACAGCATCATTTCTTTTTTGTGATGTTTCTGAGAACAGGCGCTAAGTCGTCTGTTGCGAAAAAACGAAATTACTTTCCGAACAACCCTATATCTTATCTCTTATAAAGTGTGGTGAATAACATGGGTATTCTCATCAATTGATTTTTTTATTTATAAAACTATTTTTTACAAATAATCGTTTAGCGCTGACTATTTCAAAATCAATCAAGTCGTCTTTGTCAAAAATCTTATTAAATTTTATTTATAAATTGGATTCGTCTGAAAATAAGATTTTTATAACACGATAAATTCTGCTACGCAGAACTTTTGAATAAATTACGGTCAACATTGCGTGTTTTTAGGGTTCCGTACCCATAGGTAGCTAACGGGACCCTATTACTAAGCTTACGCTGTCCGTCCGTCTCCTGCTCTATCTCATGAACCGTAATAGGTAGAGAGTTGAAATTTTCACAGAGTGTGTAATTCACTTGTGTGTAGAACGACAAATACTAAACATACACATTTTTAGAAGCATTGTTCTTTAATTTAACCTTTTGTTTACCAATTTTTTTTTTTTTTTTAGTATACTTTTAATATTTTAAGCAAAAAATCTTGTACGATGTTACGGAACCCTCCGTGTGCGAGTCCGACTCACACTTGGCTGATTTTTGTTTTAGTTTTTTAAAACTATATTTAGTTATTTAAAGGTAAAGCATTACAATGAATACATTTTTATTTTTATGTTTTTGTAGATACGAAGTTGCTGTTCCTCTCTGCAAACAAGCTTTAGAAGATCTTGAGAAGACTAGTGGTCATGATCACCCAGATGTTGCAACAATGTTGAATATATTAGCTCTGGTATACAGAGATCAGGTAAGATAAAGTTATAATTTCACTGAAATAAATAAATTACCCCGTCTAATGTGATTTACAACTATAAGTAATAATTTCAATATGAAATGTTATAAATATTACCTGCTAGGGTTTTATTTATTTATAAAGCGAGTGTAAAGACACTAATTCAACGATATTTTCCGTAAGAATAAAAATTTGATCTTGTGGTTTTGCACTGGAGTGACTGACAAGCAGAGGTCGCAAATGAGAATCATCTTTTATTTTCAATGGGGCCCACTCTAAGAGTGAAAAATTGAAGCAAAATGTCTCAACCACAGAGCACAATATTTTGTTGTGTTGTTCAAAAGTTATAAGCTTTTTGTTTTTCGATGAGAAAAAGAACGGTCTATGAGTAAGAATAGTTGCAGTGCACAAGCAGACGCACATACAGGTGCATACAAGGGATTTTTGAATATGTTTCTCCCATTGCATAGGTTGGTGGAAGACACGAATGGAAATAAAAAATAAACATGATAATTTTGTTAGCAATTACAAAAAATAAAATCTCATCAAGGAGAATTTATTACCCAACAATTTAAATAACAATTTGTTTAAGGAGAAAATGAAAGTGATGAAATTTTTTTGCGACCTCTGCTGACAGGGAAAGGCCATAAATTTTTCATGAATAATGGACTGCGCAGCTGCCATTTTAGCACCTGGTTGTCGTTTAAGGCTAGCACGGCATCACGTGGCTTAAATGAGTGGGATTAACGGTGCTGTTGTAACGCATCAATGCAGATTGAATCCAATAGGACACTTTGTTACAACAAAGGGGTTTGGTGCAATTAATAAGGATTGGAGAAAGATAAGGAAGTAAACGAAAATTTGTTTGCAGCAGGAAGAAGCCGAAAAGAAAGAGTATTTAAAAGAGATATGAGGAGTAGAACAAAGACTTTGATAGATCATAAGAAAGAAATTCACCTTTACATGATGCAACTATATGTCAATGGGTTGGATCGGTTTACTATGACGATTGCAAAGGTGAACCATATTGTTGGTAGAGACAGCGTACGTATAGATATGTCTTGACAAAAAAATGCGCTAAAAAGTGATTCAGTGGCATCTTTGTTCTACATAAATTAAATAATACCTTTCTACCTTTAAGATAGTTTTTTTGCCAAAGTTTGTTGTTGTCGTCCAGTGGGGATACATACAGTTATTGTAGTAAAGCTCCGCTTGTTTGAGTCAATTTGTTATCAATCACAAGGTAGTACTGTGTCCCTTTCTAAAACTATGCTGATGAAGAGTGCTATATTCCGTCATTGTAGGAAAATTTTACAAATCTGGTGAAAGAAGAGAAAAGAAAATCTAAATCAGGGGTGTCCACCTTTTTGGTTCCCCGGGTCGCATTGAAAGAACACGTGGTGATTTGAGCCGCAAGCATAGCCAATGAAATGGTCTTCCGCCCATGGTGGAAAATCAGAAGCTCGGAGGTTGGCAAGCAAAACAAACACGAATGAGATTTCGGTTTTGTTTTCTTCTCTGTATTTGTTATTTCGCCCGCATTCATACTTGACTTTAGCCGCATACTGCTGCGGACCCCGGGTTGTACTGCCCTTATATAAGTCATCTCTCAGTCGTGGGAAAGGAATAACTCTTGCTACTTTCTATACGACAGAAACATTTGTTTGACTAATGAGTAATTGCGTGTGGAGCATTTTAATTAATTAATTAAAAAAGTAACATATACAGGGGTGCCATTGATTTCACTTTCGCCTCAATTCCAACCGACGGATTTTTTGGGTGATTTCAAAACAACCGTCCTCAAAACCGAAAGCTGATTCTGTGGCATGGCTAATATTAAAGTTTAATACTTAGTATTAAAGAAAAGGATTCGGGAAATCTTATGTAATTTTTTTTGAAATTAAAAATCCTTATTTTAACCTACATAAGAAAAACCAAAACTAATAAAATTAAATTTCATCATTTACGATAAGTATTTCAGCAAATCCTAACACATGTACATACAATGTTCGTTGCACAGTAAGTTTGCGCATCTATCCTTTTTGTTCCTTTTTTTTTCTTCTATTACCTGAGAGTTTTATGACAACTATGTTCCATTTCCCTATTACATTCTTTCAAATAGATTTTCTAATCAAATTTCCAACCACGAAATTATTTGTGCGTCTTTATACCATACTTCACGGGACGGTTACCTGAAAAAAAAAATTAAACCAACTAAATATCTATTATATTCACGAGATGTCGAAAACGTCGAAAATTGTCTACGGTAGCAAATTTACTACCTCAATTTCGTGAACGACCAATTTTGCTTGCACACTTAGCAAGTCAGTTGTTCAGCTTTGTCGAAAACACAACTGCCAGTGGTATGTAAACAAACGAATGAAAATGCATAAAAAAGTTAAAAAAGCGAAAGTATTATAAGTACATTAATTGAAATAAATTATTTATTATTCGTACTTCTATTTCCTGTAAATCAATTGTTATTTCAATTAAATTGATAAAACATTTCACTTTTGGTCAGACTTGCTCACTCATAATAAATTCACAATATTGGCAGCCCTAACTTACCTACGGTCGTCGAAAGTTTTGGATACTCAATTGGTCAGCAAATTTACTATTTCGTCGTATTTTTTTTTTTTTTTTTAGACCCAGGATCGCTTTGAATTTACTACGTAGACGATTTTCGACGTTTTCGCCGTTTTCGACATTTCGTGAATACCGTGATCAATATATTTAGTGCAGAGTTGCCACATGCATGAAATGTAATGTGACTTATAGTGTATTCAGACAGAGCCTGCATCACGAATTTTGTGAGGGATGTCAATACGTTGTTCACACGAGTCTTCATCCTGTTTTGGTTATACTTACATACAAATGGATTGTTGTGGCTAATTGTGAGAAAATAAAATGGATTTTTTTTTTTTTGTAATGTACGCAAATAGTTCTTGCAGCTTCCTTTTCAATACGTACGAAGTAATTTATTATATTTTTACAAATAATTTACTAAAAATTGTTTTGTGCCCTCATTAGCTGTTTAATAATTCCGCGCAACAAAACCAGAGGAAGACAGTAAAGAATGACCAAAACGGAGAACATGACCAAATAAATAGCAGCTCTGCTGTAGAGTGACCTTGTCCTTGGATGTCAGCATCCACATCCAAAAATATAACCCTACATTTAGTCATTTTCCCTTTTGTTGTTGTTGAATTAGAAAGCATCCTTGCTACATCCAAATTGAATATAGCATCCGCATTGTCTGAATACGCCATTACCCATCAAAACAAGTTATTTTTAAAAATCACATTGCATAAAAAACCATATAAATGTATAATGCATATCTTCATTTTTGATAACGTTTAACATAATTTTCCAGTATATAATTCACAAAATCCTTAGGAACATCAAAATAAAATAAAGTATTTAAACAAACTGACAACTCTGCACGAAACTACATTTTGAATTGCGACACGCTAAGCATTTACACTACATTTCAATGCGAATTACAAAAATAACGTGGGGCTTTCAATGTGAGCTTCGTTAACACGCTTCATATGTTAAATACGCATTGAAAAAAGTTTACGTAACGGGTTGAGTCAATCCGAACTCAGTGAATTCCGATTTATCTGTCGTTCGTTGGCAGCTACTAGAACGGTTGAGCTTGACAAATGCATGGTGTACCAAATAACATAAATAATATTTACCGCATACTCAAAATGTTCATAGCGCGAGCACTCTAGGCAAAAATACATTTCTTAAAAATATTTAATACTTTATTTTATTTTATTAAAAAACATTTTCTTGTAGAACAAATATAAAGAAGCCGCTAATCTACTAAATGATGCTTTATCGATTCGAGGTAAAACCCTTGGTGAAAACCATCCCGCTGTGGCTGCAACATTAAATAACTTAGCTGTTCTTTATGGCAAGCGTGGTAAATACAAAGATGCTGAGCCTTTGTGCAAAAGAGCACTAGAAATTCGCGAAAAAGTTTTGGGAAAGGATCATCCAGATGTGGCAAAACAATTAAATAATTTAGCTTTGCTATGCCAAAATCAAGGAAAATACGATGAAGTGGAAAAATATTACCAGAGAGCTTTGGACATTTATGAATCTAAACTTGGTCCCGATGACCCAAATGTTGCAAAAACCAAAAACAATTTAGCAAGCTGCTATTTAAAACAAGGAAAGTATACTGAAGCCGAAGTTTTGTATAAACAGGTTTTAACAAGAGCACATGAACGCGAATTTGGCGCTATCGACAGCAAGAATAAACCTATTTGGCAGGTAATATTTCATCCTCTCTTTATTATAGTTGTTATATTTCTTATAACTTATTTTTGTCTTAATTATTTAAAAACACTTTTACTTGAATTGCATAATAGGGTCTTCTCTCAAACGTGTATTTGCTGTGTATATTTCTTAAACTGATTATATTTAACACTGCTTAAACTATGTACAAAAAAAGTTTAAGCGATTGCTTAAACATTATTGACGATTGAGTAGGTTAAATACTGCTTATACTAGAGCTGCCAAAATAGTGCCCAATCAGAGGCATTTTGAATTGTCTGCTTACTTATTCACAAATACGAAAACATCTGATTCACACTGAATAGACGATTAACACAATAAAATTCAAATAAGTCGTTCACGCAATTGTGTATAAAAAACACGTTGATTATCTTATATTTTATGTTTAATCGTACTTTTCCGGCAGTGTCCAAAAATAGAATGCAGCTATTCCTCACTGCACATTACTTTTAACACTTTCATTTGATTCTTCCTTCTTTCATTTAAGTTGACTGAACAAGAAATATGTTTTTTTTCGTGGATATTAAATATTTATTTTCATCATATTTATTAAAATATTAAATATATACACACCTGGCAAAAATAATAATTACAAGCAGTTCTCATTTTATTCCATACATTTTTTTCTACTTTTCTGGTTGTGCGGATGTCGTAATCCGTTAAAAGTATTACAACTTCGTCATAGCCAAAGTCAGTCTTTTTTCCTGGTTTTTTAAGCATTTTACTCAGCTCAATCGTTGCAAAATTTAAACGTTAAAATTTTTTTTATATGGACCAACTGCCACTTAGTTAACTCGGTGGTTGATTTATGCAGTTTAGGCAAACTTGTGAAGACCCTTATTATATTATATTTTATTAAAGTTAGGTTTTTCTTTGATTGTTTTTTTTATAAAATTTAATTTGCTTTAATGTTTCTTACGCAGGTTGCTGAAGAGCGGGAAGAGCATAAATATGATAATCGTGAAAACACTCCTTATGGAGAATATGGTGGATGGCACAAAGCTGCAAAAGTTGATTCCCCAACAGTTACTACTACTTTGAAGAATTTAGGTGCCCTCTATAGACGCCAAGGAATGTTTGAAGCAGCGGAAACACTCGAAGATTGCGCGATGCGTAGCAAAAAAGAAGCTTATGATTTGGCTAAACAAACTAAAGTTGCTCAGTTGCTAACTTCCAGTGAAAAACGTAAATCGCGTCACTTCAAAGAAGATTCGGATTATACTGATGAAGTAAGATTTACTGATAATTCTATAACATACATAGATTAGATTATGGGAAGTGCTGCATCTAGTCACCTCGTCACTGCGGCCTCGATTGCGCTTATTGTAACAAACCCTATTATTACAGTTCCTCCGAGTTTCTGGTATTCATCAATTGCAGTTGGTTCTAAGTTCTGGTTACCTACGTAATAGAGTCTGTTCCAAATTAAATACTCATAGTGGCATAACAAATACTGTTCTGTCTCGTTGAGACTAATCCGCATACTATGAAAATGTTTCATTACTCTGCAATGGCCTATTAGAAAGCCTGAAACTATTTGGATACCTATTCGCGTTATTTCTAGTATTTCTTGTATTCTTTTACGAGAGCTAGAAGGCTTGAAGGTCTTCGCAACTCTATTTTTTATATCCATTCAATATTTGTGCGATTTACATTCAAGCCATCGTTTTACTTTTGTGTAATTCAAAGGCAGCCAACAGAATGTTTCCCTTGCGTAGTCGGATCTACATCCCGGCATCATCTAACGACAGTTGTCCAATGACTTCCCACCCCTGCCTCTAGGAGGCAGTTGTATATGCTACATGCTCCCTTGAAGTTAAGACATCAATAGAATGGTTCCGATGAAATGAGGACATTTGCAGTGTGCCCATCATTTAACTTTTTGTACTCCGCACAAAAAGTTTTTTTTTATAAACTATAATGAACATACCTGTAACTGTTGACTCTTCATGCTAGCAAAATACAGGGAAATTGATGGTTAGTATTGCGTCATATTAAAAGTTTTTGCCACTAGATGGTGTTGGTGTCCATAGAACTGCCAACACTAATCTAAGTTTGAAAGGTGACATTTCCGGCTACATTTTTTGTAATTCGTTGTTCATGGTAAAAGTAATACTGATTTGAATATGAGTGAAATATCTGAAGAAATACGCTATGTAATGCTTTTTTACTATAAAAAAGGGAAACGGAAAATTTGTGCAGTTTACGGTGAGAATGCTGTGAGCGAACGTCGGACCCAGCAGTGGTTTGCTCGATTCCATTCCGGAAATTTCTATGTAAAAGATGCACCTCTCACTGGTCGGACTGTCACTGAAAAAGTCGATGAAATTTTGCAACTGGAGCAAGACAGGCACGGAAACTGTCTGGAGATAGCGGAGGCACTAAACATCAACCATATGATAATTTGGAGTCATCTAAAAAGAGCAGGCTACTCAAAGAAGCTCGATGTTTGATTGCCACATCAATTAACTCAAAGAAATTTAAGTGAAACGTAACGAAATGGAACCATTTTTGAAGCGAATCATTACGGGCGATTGAAAATGCATTAAATACGAGAATATCGAACGCAAGCGACCATGGGCAAAGGCCGGTGACCTTCCACAAACGACTTCAAAGCCTGGATTGACGGTAAACAAGGTTATGTTGAGTGTTTGGTGGGATTGGAAGGGAATTGTCTATTATGAGCTGCTACAACGTGGCGAAACGGTCAATTCGGTCCTCTACTGTGCACAAATCGACCGTTTGAATGAAGCAATCAAGAAAGAGCGACCAGAATTGGCCAACAGAAAAGGAGTTGTCTTCCATAATGACAATGCTAGGCCACGCACATCTTTGATGACCCGGAAAAAATTGACAGCTTGATTGGGATGTCCAATATATAGCCCTTGCACCCTCTGACTACCATTTGTTTCGACCTCTGCAAAACTCTATTCATGGTAAAAAAAAAAATTGGCCCACCGCAGATAAACCACAGAAGTTCTACACCGATGGAATTATGAAGCTTCCCGGATAATGGCAAAAGGTCATAGATAATAATGGCCAATATGCACTTGATTGAAATGTATTTTGAATAAATACAATTTTTGTTCGAAAATGTACCAAAAAACCACGGATACTTTTTATATGACCCAATGTTATATATGCCTTGTGGGATCCGTTTTAACTTTATTTAGGTTGATCATAATAAATAAAAACATGTTCTGAGTAGGAAGTTTGTCCCCCTTTTTTGTACATTTGCCACATTAATAGGCAAATGTATATAGGCAAAGCGGATGCGGATGAGAGTGGATGTACATCCAATTTAACAACAACAGGGAACAGATGTAAAGGCGGAACTACATAAACGTCATTATCTTGCAAATCGACTTTTCGTGCTTTCGTGCAGAGAAACACAAAACTTGAAATGTATGGAATGGTATGAAGCGAACTATATAGCTTCGTCACAGTTTTGGTAAATGGGAAAAGAACTGGTTTGTGAACCAAAAAGCAGCTGTTTGTGAACCAAAAGAACTGTTTGACCAAGTGGTGAATTGCTTTGCATCATTCATGTTTAACTTGATGGTAGACTTTCCAAGAAAATTTTAAAGGATTTTTTTTGATTTTGAAGCTTTATTGTGCAAAATTTGTACACGGTATTTTATTAAAAGTATTGCCTCTCGATAGTTATGACTTTTCTGTATGGATTCCGCGCCAATAAAACTCTTCGTCTTTGGAGACCAAAAAAGCTTTAAGCCAATTTTTGATTCCTTCAACTGAAGTGAAGCGTTTTCCTGTAAAGCGGGTGGGTTAGGAATTCCCATACGGTACCATCCAGATTGGTATTGACCAAGTTTAGGACATGTGGCCGCACATTGTCATGGTGGAAGATTAATGGCTCATGTCTGGTTGCTCATTCCGGCTGTTGTTATTGGAAAAAAATTGTTATTGGTGTGAAATTTATTGTAAAATGTGGTAAAATGATGAAGCTTTCACATTATTTATTATTTATTCAATTATCTGCTTTAAACTAAAAGTTTGTAACAGATCTTAACTATAACTATACTAAAAAAATACATGTAGTGACTTTTAAAATTATGGTTCATTTATTTTGATCGGCTAAAGTATTAATACTTCCATTAGCTAGGTTGATTAGGTCGCCTTAGTAGTAATTTCTAACTTCCAGGTACCGAGGACAATCAAGGATAACGTGCTGTATCGATTCTAAAGTATTGAGGCTGCAATATCTGCATGTACTGTTTTGGTCAATTTTATAAATTATGCCTTTAATGCAAACATAAGAGCATATTTGGAAGATAGGCGAAATTGCTCGAAAGTTTTGCACATAGAAAATTGATTACGATAGCACAAGTATGGGGACGCCTTATCCTCCAGTGATCTTAGAATCCTATAGTTTAGGGATAAAGAATTTCTGCCGTTGAGAATTTCTTCAAATTTTAAGTAGCGATTAAAACGTTGAGGAGGGTAATTTTAGGCAACCGCCAATGCTCCATTTAAAGAATTTTAATTGTATAGTTCCAGGCAGCCTTAAAAATCATAAAGGCAACTTTATAAATTCCCAACTCTAACCTTAGATGCGCATTTCATGTGGATTTCGGTAAGGCCAAAAGTTTTTTATAATAGGAGGTTTGGACAATCTCTAGCTTATCCAAGTACCTCAAAGCCCAAACCTGAGAAGCATATAAAAAGAGTTGAGGAAACTACACTTTCGAAAAGTTTAACTTTCCCACCCATGAATCGGCTTTGCATCTACTTAATATCGTTAAAGCCGCACCTAGCGCAACCTTGCCTTTTTTGATCGCCATTTCCGACGCACATTTCCCTAGTGCAGGACTAGAAAAGGTTACACCTAAAAAGGTGTAGTTTTTAACAATCTCTAGCTTTTGATTCTTGAAGAAAAAGCTATTTGAGGAGGCCTTCCCACCTATCCAAAAGTGAATAATTTATGTTTTTTTTTGTGTGTTAATCTGTAATTGATTTCTTTAACAATTTTTTTCTAAAGCAATTAGTAGTTTGCGTAACATAGCTGGGGTGCGTGCTAACGCAACGGCGTCATCCGTGTTTCCTCAAAATCTGAGATAAACAAGATGAAAAGAAAGGGACTAAGGATTTCACCCTGAAGCACACCTTCCGTACTTAAGGATATTGTTAAACAATTCACATATGCCTTCAGGGGGCAGAACTTTATAAACTTCGCTGTATATCAAGTCGGTACCTGGGGTCTTATTATTCTTCATAGAGCTACTTTAATTTCCTGAATTGTAATTTCAGAATCTAGGGAGCAATCAAAGGTACCACAGACTGAAATTGCTACATCTGAACGAGGTAGGTAGATATTTGAATAGAATTTTTCACATTCCGTAAGAGATATTGGGTTCGAAGTAGAATGGCTTATTTTGCAAGACCGGACTAAACTCCAAAAGTCAGATGAATTATTTACTATATTTGTTTTTGATATTTGCAAAGTATTTTTCTTTTCTGTGGTGAATTAGGTTTTTATAACGTTGCTTTGCGAGGTGAAATAAAGCATTATCAGTAGGATCGAAGTTTGATAATTTGCACTGCTTTAGAGCAGTTTTTGATTTATTGCTATTCCCGGAAAGCTCTACAGGAAGTCTTAACTGATTTAATAGAATTAAGTACTCTGTAGATTTAAGAGCGTTCCATTTTAGAACTTTTCTTTTTACTGCTTTTGACTAGGTTAGGAATTCGGAAGTTGGTTCTTCAAGATTAGAATTTGAGATATTAAGTTATAATGGGAAGTAATCAGAGCCAGTTACCTCATATAAGAATTTCAGCTTGGAAATATAAGGAATTGCACTCAAATTTGCCCAGATTAGATATATGGTTTAACGCCGCTACTGTAGGTGAAGGTGTAATTACCTGCAATATCACCAGGGGTGCGACCGTTTAGGAAAAAATATTTTAGTTGGAATTTTTTATGTAACAATGATGTAAAAGTTATCCCCAATGTAGGCGTAAAAATTTAAATAAATCTTGTCTATCCAAAATGAACAGAGTCTACAAATTTAATTATACAGGGGTGTCCCAGAAATCCACTTCTCTTCAATTCCAACCCAATTACAATTCTCCGTGTCACAGAAATTTCTTTCGATGGTTTTTAAATCTCCCATTATTTTAGAGGTGATTTGTTTAAATTTACCCTTATCTGAAGTTATTAAAGAAAAAAAAAAGTACCAACAATTATTATTATTCTTTTGCTCGGTAAACTGCATTTAAATAATTCAATATTTTAGTTATTTCCAAGCATAAATTTGCATTTTACCAAAATCTCTTCCATTAAAGTCGAATCGATGAAATAAACAAAACCAATCAACGCTGAAAATATGAATTTTAACATTTTCGAAGATTCCACTGCGTATTTAATTCATTTAAATAATATGTTAATAAAGCTGTGATGTTTTAACTTTGTTTTAAAACTGTGTAGAAAGTGATAAGATCAATAAGAATTTTTAATAATCTCATTGGTGAAAGTTGGCATGTTTGCAATGTGTTAAAGCAGGTATTCACGAATTTGGTTTGTTGTGAAGGGAAGTTTTTTTTCGATTAGTTTTTGTAGTGAGGAATGTGAAAGGGAGTGAGCAGAGTCAAAATATTTGCTTGGCATATGTGGCTGAGTGTAAATAGTAGCAAGAGGCTTCAAAGGAAAATCAACGATAAGTTCCGCCATAAACTCGATACGTGTAAGACGCCCCTAAAATGAACAATATTCAATCAGCTGCTCGTTCGAATATCAAAGTTTGAAAAATGAAATCCCACCATTTTCTGTGACACCTACGGATTTTTTTGGCAGACACAAACCGTTCCTCCTCAAATTCGTCGATGATTAATGTGACACCCCTGATAGTTTTCAATTTGATATGCACATATTATATACATTTAATAAATTTAATTCTTTTTTTTTTATTTGCAGAAACACTAAGCCTTAAACAAATTCGATTGTGTGAAGCTCTGAACCCTCTCTAATCTATAATTTTTTTTTAATAGATTTTGGGTTATCTTTATTATTAATCCGAACTTTTGTTTTGTTAGGGATAAAGCATTCTTCACTTTTATTTGTAATGATTTTGTTAATCTGAGCTTAACTCACAAGGCAATAAATATATTTATAAGTTCATTCCTTAAATAATTTTGGCTTTATTATGTAATAAAAAAATAAATTTGATGAAAAAAAGCTTTGTTGTTTTTTGTATGATAAATCTCGAAAAGAATCGAATTATACTAATTCTAGGGATATCGAGCTTAAATGATTTTTCTCATGTGAAATGATAAGCGTGAAATCGAAAATTGATTTATCCATCCGTCTCTATGTACGATTGCTTTGCTCTACAAAAAAAAAAATAAACGAAGTATTTAAGTTAAAAAAATACCAGTAAAAAGAAGAATAACTTTGGCTAAGCCGAAGTTGTAATACTCGTCACGCACCATTTATATCTTCTGATTATTGTACTAAGTTCATGTTTTATATGGGACGTACCCCTCCTATTAATCCGAAGGTCTTGAAATTGTTTTAGCGCATAACTACAGTTTCAACAATGCGGACTTGTTTGCTACTTGGAAAAATGTAACAGGTCGAACCGAACAAGAGGGAGAAATTTTGAAATGCATTAAACGGGCTTAAACAGAAGCATATGTATGTAACACATATTTAACGGAAAAGATGACGATTTCGTTTTGTGTGTATACTATTCGCTAGTGTATCTATACGCAGTTATCATTGTTCATATTCCCGTTATTGTCGAGGTCACCGGTAAACATTGAATTTTGTAATTATCACCTGATATCGAATTTGTTTGGTGACGTCATTATTGTTATCATCTTTATAATTGTTTTATTTTACTTGAAAAAATCGTCATATTGACTCAAGAATAAAAGTTGAAGGAGAAGGGTCTGATATATCTGTATTAGAATGTAATATATAGATATTAGAATCATACTTAAATCAGATTTGCCTTGAGCAGAAACAAATAGAGGAATTAAATTGCTCAGTTAATGAACGTGGGAATATATAACATACATGGTGTTAGAAAACAAGGTGACGTCAATTTGGCTTGTTACGCTCTCAAAACTCTCTCACTCTCAATTTTTAGTGAATAAGTATCATCAGTTTATTAAAACGCTGAAAAACACGCATTTAGTGTTGAACACAAAGTGAACAGATTGCAGCAGTACACGGAGTCGCCAAATGGTCTGGCTGAAATGCAATTTGGCTTCAGACCGAGAAGGGGTACCGTAGGAGCAATCCAAAAGGTCTGCGGCATTGCAAGGGAGGCCTTAAATGGCACTAGATGGCTTGGCGGTGACAAGAAGTATTGCGCAGTGGTCACACTGGACGTAAAAAATGCCTTCAACTCTGCAGATTGGAGCTGCATCACAAACGCGCTAAGAATTTTGGACATACCAAAATTACCTAATCCGGATAGTAGTGTCCTATTTCAGAGAGAGAATCCTGGTCTGTGACTCGGAAGAAGGCACTAGGACATTTGACATTACTGGAAGTGTCCCACAAGGTTCGGTACTAGGTCCACTTCTGTGAAATGTCATGTACGATGGCATTCTGAGGATTTGTAAACCTGATGGGGTGGAGATTGTCGCATATGCGGATGACATTTCTATTGTCGTGGTAGCAAAGACTCTGAGTGAGGTCACATCCAAAATAGAGAGGACAGTAACAGCGTCGAGGAGATGGCTAACACAGAATCACCTTGGTCTGGCGGAGCATAAGACTGAGTTGGTTCTTATGACCTCCAGAAAAAAGGTGGAAAAACTCTCGGTGAGAATTGGAAGCCATTCTATTGAGTCGAGGCCTTGCAACGAATACCTGGGTGTACTCTTGGACCATCGACTATGTTTCAAGTGGCACTTAAACGAGTCAGCCAAAAAAACAGCTGCCATCACACGAAAACTGGCCAGGATTCTCCCAAACCTAGGGGGACCCAGACAACAATCTCGGGTTCTGTTAGGTTCGGTGAGTAAATCCATACTGCTTTACGCGGCTCCAATCTGGACCGGGGCACTTGCAACCAAGTCATACCTCCGTGGTATAAGGAGTGTTCACAGGGTTGCTAACCTTAGGATCTGTAGGGCGTATCGCACAGTGGCAGACGATGCAGCGGGTGTACTTGCAGGCAGACTGCCAATCGATCTGGAAGCCCTGGCTGCCAGGGACAAGTACATCGCACGTGCATCCTCTCAGGTAGCTGACATGGAGGAGATTAAGTCCAGATACCTGAAAATTTGGCAGCACAGGTGGAGTAGGGCAGAGTCGCGGAGGATACACCAGCTTATCCCAGATATTACGAATTGGCTTAAGCGTCGTTCTGGTGATGTGGAGTTCGAATTTACTCAATTCGCAACTGGCCATGGCTGTTTCAGTCAGTATCTCCACAGGTTTGGGCACGCTGCGGATCCGTTCTATGGTCTGTGCAGAGATGTGGAGGATCCAGAACATCTTCTTCATGAGTGCCCCCGTTTCGAAGTGGAGCGACGAAGAGTGTATGCGCGCCTTGGATCTTATTGCAGCTCACATGAGATTGTAAGGCGCATGGAAACATCGGTGGATGACTGGGCATTCTTCTCTTCTGAAATTGCCAACATTATGAGGGGTGCTCGAATGTACGAGCGAACAATGGCGCCTGCTTAATTTTAAGCTTACTATCCCTCCCTACGAAGGAATGCTTCGGCGGTGCCATAGGGATTGAAAGGGACTTGAGGCGATAGGGGTTTTTTTATTCGGTTGGCTAATGAATCCGACATAACTTGTGTCACGGGTCATAGGTATCTTTGGAAGATTTTTACCTCCTTGTTTCGCACAAAAAAAAAAAAAAAAACAACGAGAACATGCATTGAAAATGTAAAAATTAGTGTTATCAAATCAATTTTTGGCGCTTTGATCAGCTGTGTTCGGAGAAATTGTGTTCGAAATAAAATTATTAAAAGGAAATTTAAATTGAAAAATTCGAAGTTGAGCATTCAAACAGCCAAGACGTGTTTACCGCTCAAATATATGTGTGTATTTAACTTTTAAAGTTTTTCTAAACGTTGTTTTTTATTTTTAAAATAAATATACAATAATTCAAGTGGAAAGTGAAAACTATAGTGCAAATATGAGCTCTGCTCATCAAAAGAGCCAAAAGCCACCATCAAAGACAACGAGAAACGCTTATTTCTCGTTCGTCCAACTGAACAGAGAAACAAAAATAATGTTCCCCTTCTAAGCACAAACTCGCCTGAGCTTAGAGCTAGATCTTGCTTTCCCGCTCTGTGCTTAAGTAACAGACACTCACTACCATGGAGTGCGCAGTGCCCTTCGCCGCAAACTCCTTTTGATGTAACACCGCTAACAACTGTATCAAAAACTGCAACAAACAACACACAAAGCCCATCTTATACAGCAACAGCTAACTCAGCATCAACAACAATGCACTCAGCAACTGCATCGATCGTTTCGTCGCATGAGGTTACTGCAACAACAACTAGCACCACTACACAAAATCAAAATCGCGTCATCGGTCACATCAGCGATAGTTACGCCCACAACAAAAATACTAAAGCAAGTACAAAGTGCTAGCGGTAAAAGAAACCGAAAAACGCAATCACCGGACAAACTGACAAAACAAACGCAAAACAACACCAAAAAGCAACAAAGCAAATTACATAAAACGGCACTGCTCAAACAAAAATAAGAAGATGCGATTAAACAAAAATACAACTATTTCAAATGCTGATAGTTGCTACACCAATTATTATCGCCCACTAACAACTATCATTGACAGTGAAACTACTGTAGATGAACAAATAATAGATCGTGAAGATGATGATTCTGTACCTCCAGTCACAACTACAGTTAAAATTCCACCTATTACTGTGCTAAAGAAAAGCTCTAGATATATTCATGATATGCTAAAGAAAATCAAAATCGACACATATTACATTAAAACCATATCAATTGGCATAAAAATATTTGTCAATAACGGACACAGGAATACTTCGTTGTGCAAACTGCAGAGGTGCTCACCCTTCTACCGACGCTGCCTGCCCTTGCCGTGCTTCGTATATTACTTTGATTCAAAAGAGGTCGCCAAACCCCAAACAATACTTAAACCACAACAACCCAGCTCAACTCAACGGTAGTTACCAGCACAATAATTACAGAACTAGCGCTGCTCCTAATAATACAACAAATACTCCAGTTATGCAAAGTAAATTGCATGCTCTAAGCTATAGGAACGCTCTCGTCGGCTCCCAAGAAAGAGCACCACCCACATACATGAAGACGACAATAGAGTCAGCTGATAAATCGAACGCCGATCTATTTTCGTTTGACGAAATAACCTCTATTACGTCTGACGTACTCCAAAGATGTTCAAATAAGAGTGAGCAATTTAATGTTATCACACAATTAGTACTTAAATATGTCTATAGTAATAAATAATGTAGATTATATAAATATTGTGGCATGGAATGCTCGTACCGACATTGCAAAGCGACTTGAACTAGTTCATTTCCTCATCAAAAATCAAATTCACATCTGTCTTGTTAGCGAAACATGGCTAACGCATAATAACAAATTATCCATTCCTAACTACCTTGTCTATAGAAATGATCGTGCAACTAATAGAGGCGGAGGTGTTGCTATTAATGTCCACAAGTCTATAAAGCATGAACAAATCAAAAGCTTAAACACACATTTTATTGAAAACATTGCCATAAAAATATACACAGACTCCAATAAATCGATTTATTTTATTTATTCGGCGTACTTTCCTGGTCCTTCAGCCAAATGTTTAAACAATCATTGCAGTACTTCATTGACAACCCAGCACATTAAAAGTATGTTTAAGTCTGACTTGCTTAAAATATCTCGATTAGATGGTGACTACATAGTGGGTGGTGACTTAAATTGCAGAAATCTATTCTGGAACTTGTTCCCGGCAAGTTATAAAGGTAAACCATCCACTCTTGATATCTTTCTTACAAATTCGCCGACAAACTTTTCGGAGCCTGTTGTTCATGCAGAGCTTTCATCTGATCATCTCCCCGTTTTATTCAAATTCAGTAAAGGAATTAAAATTACTAAACCTGAAACATATTTGCTTTACTCAAAAGCTGATTGGAGGAAGTTAAAGCGTCTCCTTAGTGCTTCATCTCATGAAAATCTTGACTTCTTTCAAAACTTAGAATCTGATTCTGAAACTATTGACTCGATGGCCGACATACTTCAAATAGATATAATAAATGCAATTAAACAGTCAGTACCTGCAAAGCTAGTTAAGTCCGTAAACTTCCACCATCCATTAAAAACATCATTACTCTAAGAAACACAACCCTAAGGAAATGGATTAGAACCAGGCAACCCATCTTTAAAGCCAGAGTAAATTTATTAAATTATGAAATTCGGAAGAAGCTATTTGAACTAAATAATGTCTCTTGGAATCACAAATTGTCTAAATTAGGCAAAAGTACCAAACCCTTTTGGAAACTCATAAAAATCATCAAAAACAAAAAACAATTTATTCCAAGTTTCAGCTTCAATGACAGTGTTTACAATACTAAATTAGAAAAGGCTAACTTACTTGCCGACATATTTGAGTCTAAACACCATCAAACTGAGACCTACTCTGACTCGACAACACAATTGTGCGAAATTCTCTTTGTGACCTCACTGACCCGTTAGTACATTCATCTAGCCCTCAAATCACATCTGAGGAAGCTCAGGTTATCATAAAATCACTTAAAAATAAGAAATCTCCGGGTATCGACCAAATTCCTAATATTTGCATTAAACAAATACCTTGTGAGACTCTGGCTTTCTTCACAAAAATTTTAAATCATTGTGTTAAAATTGGATATTTTCCTTTAAAATGGAAAATCGCAAAAATCATCCCCATTCCAAAGCCAGGAAAACCTCCCGATTCTCCAGATAGTTACCGGCCAATAAGCTTACTATGCGGCTTCTCCAAAATCCTCGAACGTCTAATTAAGATCAGGTTAAACTTACACCTAGAAAAAAATTCTATTTTACCAACAGTCCAATTCGGATTTCGATCTTTTCTTAACAGTATTCACCCCCTTGACCTAATTTCTAAACATGTCAAGGAGAACTTGGCTCTTAAAAAGTCAGTTGGCATGTTAACACTTGACATAGAAGCCGCTTTTGATACAGTTTGACATAATGGCTTGATTTTTAAATTAATATCTTGTAATACCCCTACTTACATTACTAAATTAATACAAAGCTTTCTAACTGATAGGTACTTTTATGTCAGTCTTAACGGAACTGACTCCAAGAGGAAGCTGATAAGTGCTGGTGTTCCACAGGGTTCTGTGCTCGGACCCATCATTTATAATATGTACACTTACGATATCCCTTTGTTTGAAAGATGTAATTCGCTTATTTTTGCGGATGACACAGCTCTTTACAGTATTGGTGACACATGCGCAGATATACAAAATGAGCTACAAAGCTCATTGGACTCCCTGTCATCTTATTTCTATCAATGGAAAATTAAGGTAAATGCCGTTATAACTAAAGCGATTTATTTTACAATGAAAAGAAAGTCAGCCTTTTTGCCAAGCGTAGAGCTTCAACTTAATAACTCCAACATTAAATGGGAAAATTCAGCTAGGTATCTGGGTGTTATTCTAGATAAAAAAACTTCTATTCAGTGAGCATATCAGTAAAACCATAGACAAAATAAATAAGACTGTACGTATCTTATACCCGTTTATCAACCGCAGATCAAAACTATCGATCCAAAATAAACTAACCATCTACAAATCAATACTTTTACCTATTATGTTATACGGGTCTGCAATATGGGGTGGCTGTGCAAAGACTCATAAAAGAAAATTGCAGACTGTCCAAAACAAAATTTTGAAAATGATATTTGACCTACCCTATTTCTATGCAACAAATCTTTTGCATATAAAAGCAAATGTAACAACAATAAATGTTAATAATTAAATTAAATTAAGCCAAAATTATAATATTTCAGCTGTACAGTAAGTCTAAACTCTGATAAATATTATTTGCTAGCTTTAAGCAATATTACAAATGTAAATATATATGGCGAATAAAGCAAATTATCAATCAATCAAAATTGAAAAGGCGGTGTAAATTGAATAAAATACTGAATTAAACAATAAAACAGTAAATTTTGTATTTTTCATATACTTTGCAAGCACTTAAATATGCACATATGTTAATATGTAAACAATGAATATATGATAGTGATGTGCAGCGTAAAAATCACGAAATAAGGACCATTTGCTGAGAACGACACATAGCGGTAAAAATTGGAGGCACCTTGTTTTCTGAGACCATGTATAACATACAGTAAATATCGGTTGTATGAAGAACCGCTTGTGTGCAAAAACTGTCTATATGCAAAAATAAAAACCTAGTTTGCATTATGAACTATAATTGCGTGCAAAATATTATCGGCATAATTGAGACCGATACTTAATAATTTAATTGGTTGTATGCAAACTTTTTCAACACAATTAATAAGCTTAAGAATGTAAATAACCAATAACACTAAAATTTAAATAATCAATAACCATAAAAATGTAAACAATCAAAAACTCGAAAAATATAATCTATCAGCAATTCTAAAAATGTAAATACATTTGCAATGAACAATAGAAAAAATAGAAAGCCGAACATATGGTTTTGCAACAATGTCGCGTAAAGTGCTATCAACTAAACAAAAATTAGCAATTTTAAACGACTAACAATCAAATTGTAATCAAAAAGAATTGGCTTATAAATATAAAGTTAGCGTCAGTACCATTTCGCGTATAAAAACTAAAGAAAACGACTTTCGCGCTAATACAGTTTTGAATAGGAAACGCGATAGAAAGAGTGAGCACATAAACTTCGAGAAATCCCTACTGTCCTGGTTTAACCAAATACGATCTCATAATGGTGTTATAAGTGGACCTGTCTTGCTTGCTAAGGCACAGGAGTTTGCATCATTGTTAAATGAGGACTATCTAGACACGGAATACATTCAATGCGACAACGATCTTGAATGTTTCGGAACGATATCTGACAAAAATATAGTGGCAGACATATTAGGAGAGTGTGAAACTAGAGTGTGATGACAGTGAGGACAGTAATGATAAACAGACGCACGCAGAATCTTATCTTAAGATAAAGCATCCCTCAACTAAAGAGGTTTTGCAAAATATAGATTCGTTGCGCAACTAGACTTATCATGAACTTCTTGATGACATTGAAGACATGATTTTAAAAAGCGCATACAAAAAAAAAAATTAACTGACTATCTTTGTTAACTTTTGTATATAGGTAACTTTAGTTTTTATTATTATTTTTATTAAGTATGAAATGAAATGCGATCTAACCTGACTTTATCATTTATGAAATAAATAAATGAATAAATATGAAATATTTTTGTTGTTATTACTTATATACAATTTTTGTTTTACAGTTAATAGATTGTTTATATCCACATGCTTTGCATACAACCGATTGTTGCTCTTATGCAAATATTGATTATAAACAAAAATATTTTAGCATGGGCAGGCAAGGAAACACGAATAATATGCATACTTCAAAATTGTTTATTAACAGAGAAAAATTTTTATTTTATTATACTAATAGTAGTTTTCGATGTTCTTCGCAAAATCGTTTCAAAATTTCACGTGGAATTTTATCGTTATTTTCTTGTACAATATTTCTGTGTAGACTTAGCATATATAGACCGCGCAAACGGTTCTCTAGCATCGTTGACCTCATCCATCTTTTCACATATTTTTTTGAAATAGGCAAAATTCGAAGACGAGCCAAAACACGTGCTAGCAAAACAGTTGTCAAAAATTAACTAAACATTCAAAACGACCAACCTTGTCAGCATAAGTGAGGGGCATGAGTACCAACAGATCGCCACAAGAAAATCGGAAATCGAATATTCGTAAGACAAGCTTATAACCTGGGAGTAATGTTGTAAGATTCTGACACATCGTTATCAGTTTGTCGGTCTGAAAGTCTTTCGAAACATGATGTAATGCCACCTAGACACGATACAACGGTTGCAAGGGACATTTAGTGTTAGTGAAGTACGTACACGACAGTCACACGTATGTGGCTGTACGAAATATCCAATGCTTTTGAATATTTCGTAAAACGAGTGAATTTGTAATGCATAGTTGTCTCATATACGCCTCCATAAGGTGAGTGTGTATGAAAGAGACAAATATAGGTATGTGGAATAGTATTTTGAAGTGAGCGCTAGTCTGAAAAAATTTGTGAAGTCCCAAGTGTGGAATATTCGTGAAGTGCCGAAAGAAAGAAATACAAAAAAAGAGAATAAAACAAACATTTGTTGGCAACAAATTGCAACAATTGAAAAGACAAAGTGTTGCATTATAAAGAAGAAAAAAAAAAAGAATATAGTATAATAAGATTTCCTTCAAAATGGATAAAAAACAAATATTGGAATTGATAGAAGTGTATCGGAATTTGGCAGCGTTATGGAACATAAAATGTAATAAATATAGAAACAGGGTCATAAAAGACCAACAATATGAAGTATTATTGCAAAAATTTAAGGAAACAAATCCCAACGCTGAAAAGAAGGACGTAACTAAAAAAAATAAATATGCTGCGCACAAGTTATCGCCGGGAATTAAAAAAAAAAAAGTGGAATGGGGCTTGAAGATTGCATTGAATCGAGTTTGTATTACTTTGATGTAATTCAATTTTTAAATGACGTTGACGTCCTCATCTTCAACAAGCACTTTTGATGTAAGTAATATATTATATATGTATATGTGTATTTATTTAAGGATGTTATTATTGTACTTCACATGGTAACTGATATGTACATGTGTGTTTATTTAAATTTTGTATATGGTTCTTTTATTGTTGATTTTGCCATGGTACTTGTTCTTCGTTGTTGAAGAACTCCATGTAGTCATCTCAGACTTTCTTTACGTCTGCAGAAAAATTCTTCGCAAATGTATTTGTTATTGTTCCTGAACTGGTCATCTTCTGTATTTGAAAATTTACATATTATCAGCAACGAAACGTTGCAAGAGGTTCCTGGTAGTAATGAAGGAAGTCTTGCTGAATTTTTTGAAACATTTAGATATGATACTTAAATATCTTTACTTAACTTTTAGTTATACTTATTTTATATATAAGTTACATTACATATTACAGCCAGAATATACAAGACATTGACCAAAAGGGTAACTAACCCAATTGGCACACTAAAGGCACCGAATGGTACTTTCACAAACACTTTTGAGGATACACTGGAGCTTCTCCTTAAAACTCATTTCCCGGATTGTCGGCTTGTCGGATTGTCGGCAACCAGCGATAACGATCAATGGGTGTCAGCATACAATCACTACAAAGCAAGAAACTCTACTATCTATAGAATAGTAAATTTTGAAATGGTAGAATGGGCAATTAACTCGTTTAAACTCTACAAATCACCCGGATCTGATTTTATATTTCCAGCTCTACTTTCCAAGGGCACTAGGAGATTTATACTTATTTTTTATTCAAATCTTCTTTGGTTCAAATCTTCAGATCAAGTTAAATACTGGGATATGTTCCAAAGGTTTGGCGGAGATCAAGGTTATATTCAAAGGGCGGCAACAAACCCCCTGAATCTCCCAAATCCTACAGTCCAGTCAGTCTAATGTCTTTCATGCTGAAAACCATGGAAAAGATATTGGACTGCCACCTAAGAGAGGAGCTACTTTCGTATACTCCACTACACAATATGCATATCAAAAAGGGAAATCTACAGTTACAGCACTGCACACAATCGTTCGCGATATAGAATAGGCTTTAGATCGAAAGGAAGTAGCCCTTTGTGCATTCATGGGCATTGCCTTCGATAACGCGAACTTTCAAGCAATAGAACTGGCACTCTCCAATAGAGGAGCAGATCCAGCAATAGTGAAATGGGTAAGCAATATGCTAAACCAAAGAATAATTATAAATATAATAAAGTAAAGGGATGTCCGCAGGGGGGAGCATTATCACTACTGTTATGGTCCTTACTAGCTGACAACCTAATACAGATCTTTAACAATAAAGGGTACAAAACAATCGGATATGCAGATGACATATATATAATAATCACAGGCAGCCTTGAAAGGACTATTAGGGACTTAATGCAGGATGCCTTAAATACAACATGGGAGTGGTGCAGGAAAGAGGGGTTATCAGTTAACCCTACCAAAACCACTATTGTCCCATTTACCAGAAAAAGGGCGTTTGACGTTCCAACATTAAAAATAAAATATCTAGTAATCATCCTGGATAAAAAACTCACCTGGGAGGCACACTTCAATTCAGTCATAAAAAAGGCCAAGAAGAACCTTTAGACTACAAATCAACTTCTAGAGAAATCCTGGGGTCTGAGCCCCAAAACTACCTTCTGGATCTACACTCAAATGGTTAGACCCATCATACTATATGGGGCTTTGGTATGGTGGGGAAAAACCAAACAAACAACAGCTATATCAAAACTGTGTAATTTACAAAGGCTAGCGTGTTTAAGCATTACTGGGGCTATGAAAACTACCCCAACTGCTGGCATGGAAGCGTTGCTAAATTTACCACTGTTACACCTAGTGATACAAAAGGAAACTGCAATGCAAGCACTCTCAATCCATAGGAAAGATAAATTCAAACCAGGAAATCTTTCTGGACACCTATAAATTTTAAATAGGGTCGAACTTGCTACACGTATGACCCAGACAAGTGACCACACAGACCAAGTACTCGATTTCACCAATTTTCCCATCAAGGGAGGAGTGGATCGCTAGCCCAACATGGCTATACAATGATTCACAAAAATGGTATACTGATGGATCTAAAACGCTTCAGGGTGTAGGAGCAGGAATAGTGGGCCCTATATCACACAAATTAATAACACTAAGTGCAGATACCACAATTTTCCATGCGGAGCTTTATGCTATAATGGAAACAGTGGAAATCCTATCCAAAAGAGGACTAAAAGGAGTCAAAATCAAAATCTCTCAATCAGTCCTCAAAGCCCTAAAAAGCTACACATTCACATCAAAAGTATTCATAGAGTGCATCAATGCACTCAACAAACTGGCTATCCACAATTAGGTTTCTCTGATCTGGGTGCCAGGACACGAAGGCAATGAAAAGGCAAACCTTTATGCCGAAAAAGGGGCCGAAGGGCCATTTATTGACCCAACCCCCTTCTTTGGCATCAATATAAACAAAATAAAACAGGAAACCAAAAAAAAAAATTAGAGAATACTGGAGTAACATTGATGGTCTCAATCACTATAAAAAATTCCTGAGCTTTGATGCCAACAGAGCAAAAATCCCTCTCACACTAAACAAAAAGTGTCTTAGTATACTCTCCGGAGCACTAACAGGCCACTTGACCTGCAATAAACACTTACATAATACAGGAATATCTAGCAAAAGTACTTGCAGATTCTGCGGTGATGAGGAAGAGTCCATGGAACATTTAATCACCAACTATGCGCTAGGCCACAGGAGACGCAAAATCCTAGGTTCATAGCTACTAGAAGATGAAGACCTTCTAAGGCTCCCTCCGAAGGAGCTGGTTCGATTCCTCGGTATACTAAATATTTAAGTACGAAGGGGCGCACATTGATTTGGTCGCAGTGCTCAAAGGCCTTAGCCTAACCCGTACTATCATTACCATTACACTACATATTACATTACATATAATCAAATATTGAAAACATAAAATGTCTTGCCTTTATGTAATCCTTTAAACATGTGATAATTGCTTAACATGTTTCAAATGCTATTTTGGACACTGCACTGCTGGATATCGCACTGGAAAACTTCAAATCTTCAAAATTATTTCCAGTGGCAAGAAATCTCAAAATTGTTGACAACCACATGTCAGCAGGAATGGCATCACGCATAATTGTATTTTCTTTTGTAATTATTGGAACAACCATGCTTAATAATTCCTCATAAATTGTGATATCCATCCTCAAAAATTTTTTAAAATCAATCAACGAGGATAATCTCAACTCGTTTAATAATTTTTGATGCGTAAATTGTTTTTTTTTTGCCACTCTTTCATCCACATTCTTTTCTTTTTTTCTTCAATTTCTTTCATTTATAAGGCCACAGCCACAACAGCAAATAATGTTTCGTCCGTCATTGACATTGTCGTCTACACAGTTCAAAATAACACAAAAAATGATTAAGCGGTTGTATGAACCACTTCGTTGCATGCGTTGTATGCTGTAACACATATACATACGTAATGTTGTATTACAGCAAGTTGTATCGTGTCTTGTTCAGTGACCAACATAATCCAAAATATAAGGCAACATATAATTCATTCATTATGACCCATTCAACTTGCGTTTTTGTGAGTTACCACATCACTATATTTCTAAAGGTGGAGATACACAAACGACTTCAACGATAAGCTGCATTGTCGACAAACGCAGCATGCAGCGTCAAACTATACAAACGACGTCGAGGTACACAAACGACTTCAACCATATTGACTTCAGTAAACAAAAAACAGCTGTGAATTTGAAAATTTAAGAAAGTAATTATTGAAGAAAACTGTATTAAAAGTTGAATTATTAAAAAAAAGGAAGTATGTCTTTATATTATCATGTAATAAATTGAATTGGAATAACTTTTTAAATAGATAGGAAAGTCTGCCATCAAATTTAACATAAATACTGCAAAGAAATTGCCATTTACCAAAAATTCTTTTTTGTCATTCACCACGCGATCAAGCAATTTTTTTGGTTCACAAACAGCTGTTTTGTGGTTCACAAACCAGTTCTTTTTCCATTCACCAATACTGTTTTCTGTTGAAGTTGTTCGACTTTTTGAGTTGCTGCGTTCGCGAGCAAGCTATGTAACTCGGTCCATACGATTTGTGTATCTCCACCTTTAGAGTTCTTCATTTGCGAATTTACAATTAAATCAACGAAATGAATTTGTTAAAAAGGCAATGCTTTGTTTTAATTGTTTACGGAAAGATCATGCAATCAAAGTATGTCAATCAAAGTCATGATGTACGGTTTGCCAATTAAGTCATCATTCACTTCTGCATAATTTAATTCATGATTCAAGGACATTTCCCAATACAGATAGGGACCATCAGAGCGGTTTAGCAAAGAAGCAAGGTTAATCAAATTTACAACCTCAGCCAGATATCACTCTGATAGCACGCGCAGCTAAGGGAGGCATATTACCCACTGCAGCTGTGCAAATTAAGGACAGATGCGGGAATTATCAGTTTGCTCGCGCACTGTTGGATTCTTGTTCTGAAGTCAACTTAATATCAGAAGAAACGGCTAAACGTCTGCAATTAGACGGAAGGCGGAGGGATTTGTACAAATCAAATTTTATAAGTCAAACAAGATTGACATACTTATAAGTACAGAAGGATTTTTTGATGTGATTATTGGGCCAAAAATTCCAATCCTGATTAATACTGCATTTGGATGGATAATTGGTAGTAACGTGTACAGTCCGCCAACTGATCAATAGTACAGATGCAACAAGAACATCCACTACTAGAGGATATGATTCAACGTTTTTGGGATATTGAGGAATACACAACTGCACCGAGCAAATTCACGCAGGAAGAACAAACATGCGAGGAACATTATAAAAACACTGTTACTCTGAATGAAGATTGCCGCATGCAGGTGCGTGCGTCTTTCATTCGCAGATTCTCCTTTAGAATTAGAAAACTCACACGATATCGCATATCAACGTTTTAAAATATTAGAGCGCAGACTTGATGTTGCACTAGGTCACATCTCACTTGTTCATAATATAGACAAACGTCAACCACACTTCCACATCACTGCGTAGTTAGACCACAAAGCCTGACAACGAAATTACATGTTGTATTTGATGCGTCTGCTACTACAAGCTCTGGGGTTGCATTGGATGAATTGCTATTGGTTGGTCCAACAATTCAATAGGATTTGATCACAGCTCAACATTTCGACTAAACAAATATGCTTTTTCAGGAGGTATTACAAAAATGTACAGGCAGATCATTGTGGACAACACTTCTTTGAACGTCATCGAGTGCAGTCGCATGCGCGGATTATTCTAATATTTCAATAACTAAATAAAATTAGGTAAACAACAATAATTATTCGAGTGCAACAATAATAATGAGCGAACCCAACGCTCCTGAGTCAGGACGCAGTCAGAAGAAACAAGCTCCACCCAGATCAACACAAACAACAACACCTCATGGAGTGCACAGTGTACATCACCCATAATGATGCTTTCTTCGCTTCCACTGACAAAAACATCAACAACCGCTTTTAAAACGTTTGCATCAATAGCAACAACAACAATTACGTATTCAATGTGCTCATTGGTCACTGCATCGACTTTGGCACCTATCTTTAACACAGTCCAGAGAAAGGCAGCACACATATCCAGCTCAAAAGGTAAAGAAATTTTAAATGTTACTAACTCTGCCCCTCTTACAGCAGCACGTCAAAATGCTTCAGCTACTCATCTTAGCAAAAAAATGACGGAAACATCAAAAAGTTCGGCAGTACAG
>JAWNKV010001018.1:0-14317 GCA_035041805.1 Amiota mariae | reverse complement strand
CAAGACCCTCGGACAACTAGCTGGGGCGTGAAGAGTATTACTACTTCGGCATAGCCAAAGTTAGTCTCTTTTAATATTTGTGACTTTAGTTGTGTCAATTTACCGTTCAAACGAATAGCTGTAGGACAGTTTCTTAAATAATGGTTCCCCATTCGATTGAGATACTTATCTCTGTAGCAACTTACATCGCGAATTATGTATTTTTAATCCATCTTTTTGGCAAGCTTAGCCAATTTTTTGGTGAAACTTTTTGGAGGTGAGCGTTGATGGCTGCAGATTATTGCGACTTGACGATTCGCTTCTTTATACGCCATTTGTTTTTCCTTCAATGTACAACATATAGCACTGAGCAGATCGAGTTGAGTTTCTTATGTAATAGAAGCATGATATGTACGGAAAACATTCTCTGTTTATCCTGTCATAAAATATTTTAGGTAAATGGTAAGACGTGTCGTTTTGAGCTTATCAAATAATAAATCTCTGCTGCTCTTAATCCGTACAAATCTTTCAAGAATCTTAAATGCTCTATTTTCAACAGTTTCAGTTTTCTTATACCATAAAGAGTCTTTACCACGAAACTTCAGACTTATTATTGGTTGTAATGGGTCCAATGTAATATGCTCCACTCGCAACGAACAGCAACCTACAGTGTCAGGTTGATCCTTATTCTTTTCATAGCCGATACGTAGTGTCAGCTTATCAATAAAATATAAACCTACTGCTTGCTGACAAACCAACATATCTGGTGATAGCCAATCATTTCGATACCGAGCACGTATATCATCGATACACTTGCCGAGACGGCGGGCGAACTCAACCTTTTTTATATCACTGAAGCGGCGCATACGAGACGCTGGACTTAATGTAATATATTTTGGATTATTGAAAATTGGGTCATTCCATGTTGCAAGCCAACTGACATATTGATTATTGATAATGTCTTTCCATGGATGTTCTTTTGATGTTTCTGTATGTTCATCGGTGCTACAATTTAGGGTTACATCTTCCTTTTGTATGCGTCGTTTAACCATTCCCATTTGAGGATGTTCCCCGCGACCACGAATTAAGCCTGGCGCTTCAACATAATAGTTCGCAATATTTTCTTTGACATCATTGACGACACAAAAACCAAACTTTGCTACTTCACGGTCTTTAGCCAATATAAAAAGATTTTGTGTGTCACTTGTTGGATTCATTAGCCTTCTGACTATCGCCTCAAATCCCGCTTATCTATGGGGCTTATGGACTCCGAATCCGCTTCACCGATTTTGATGAAATTTTGATTTCAGCAAAACTCTAACATAGTCTATAGAATGTTTGAATAAAGTTTGATACACCGGAAAAGGAAGGAATTAATTGGATCGGATTTTGCATGTAAAGCTTTTTCTAATCAAGTAGTCTTTGTCAAATATGTCATATATAATCTCTCTTCGAGTTGTGAGTCATTCCCGTACAAAGCTGATTTTGACGAAATTTTTCCGGGGAGTAGCGAAGCACGCCGCGATTGCTAGTATATACGAGTATATAGTTTATAATTTTGGTTTGCTGAATATTAAATAACTTAAGGAAAATTGGGATAAACCTTAAATTATTTTGTCTAAAAGGAGGGGTCAGTACTTAATAATACTAACTGGGTAGTTAGTATGTAAAATACTGAACGGCACAATCATTGTGCAATATGATGTTTCCTTATGTTAAAGTTTCTTATGGCATGTAATATTTGATCGTGGATCATTTGTACATTCGTTTCGAAGTGCAGCCTGGATGTTGAAAAATAAAATGGAACGTTGAGCAACATTGATTCAATATTTTAAATACGCCGCAAGAGAATCTAACGATTGATGTCGTACAATTCCCTGAAGTTGGGATGTCGTAGGTGAATACATTGTTAAGTGTATGACCTAATACAGACCCTTGAGGAACTCCAGCACATATCAGCTTACTTTTTGAATCTGTACCATCCATGAAAACTCTGAAAAAACGATCCGTCAAATAACTTTCGTTTAGCTTTACTAGGTATGTTGGTGCTCGAATGTGATTTAACTTGTGGGTTAATCCATTATGCCATACTGTGTCGAAAGCCGTTTCGACATCCAAGGTAACTAAGCCAACTGATTTTCTGAATTAAATTCCTCCTTCACAAAGCTGGTTAATTTTTCCAGGGGATGAACACAATTGAAATGAGACCTTAAACCGAACTGAGTAGGTGGTTATATGTTATTTGCAGATATGTATAGATTAAATCTGCTTTTTATAATCCTCTCGAATATCTAAGCAAAGCCACAAAGCAAGCTAATTGGTTGATAGTTTGTTGGTTTCCCTGGCTTATGGATGGGAATAATTTTTACTATTTTCCACACCCTTGGAAAATAGCTTAGCTGAATACATACTAGGTTGAATATTCGTGTGAGGTTATTCAGTGTGGCAGTGGGTAGATTTTTAAAACACATGTTTGGTATTCGATATGGCCCAGGAGCTTTCTTGATCTTTAGGTCAGATAATGTTGCGCTGCATCGAAGAATTCTGCAAAAGTCTGTAAATCTTTCAATCGTGGATTATGTAAATAACATATTTTTTTAAATATTTCAAATTTGAAGATGATGATGGAAAATGATTCTTCTATTTTCTTAAATTTTCTTAAATTTTCTTAAATTTTCATAGTTTTCATTTTAATTGGATTCTGCTTTTGAGTGATAGGTTCTATTCATATCATTAAAATCTATTACACTTTTTCATTGTTAAATGTGTTGCATATGTAACTGTGATTATACTTTTAGAAGATTCAGCTGCTACACTTTTTCTGGTCAAAATATACCACGACAAATTACATGAATATCTAATTGGTATAAATGGAATTCAGTATGGAATAGAGGTAAAAAATGAATAATGGGCAATGAAGGATAAGAAAAAACAATATCAGAGCCGCAATAGAGGTACTTTTATAAGTAGTTCGATAACAGGTGGAACAAACGATTTTTCAGAAAGAAGCGAAGAGAGGAGGGAAGAAATTTAGCTAACATTCAATATAGAATATTAGAATGGACTGGAATATTATCTAGCATAGCTCGTCGTATATAAGAGAAGAGTTCTTTAATCTGGTTTTGTTTAAAATCAATGGGTTTGGTCAGATAATACAAATGAATTGAAACAATCACTTAAGTTGACACAGAACAATTGAGATTTGTTTTATTTTAAGTGAAGGCTGTTATATTGAAATGTTATTTTGTTCTTTGCAAATTGTTTTTTTTTATTAAATATAAATACATATAATGTTAATATTGTCCTCAGTTGTTGGTGTTGTTATTTATCAATAATATTGGTGTTGTGGTGGTTGTTACCGTCGTTGTCCTTCTTTGAAATTTAAAGTTCTTCATCGAGTGGCGCTTCTTCTGGTGGTTCAAAACCATCCTCAGTAGCATATAAAATATCCATGATCCTTTCAATCAAAGGATGTGAATCATATTCAGCTTCTTGACAAAGAATTTCAACATTCCGCAGTTTCGTGTAATAGAAATCGCGTTCTTTCACCAATCTGTCCATATTGAAACACACATTCATGAATTCAGTAGATACTGCAGTAATTCCAGTCACGCCCATATCATTTGATGATGCCGACAAATTTAATCTGTTCGAAGGAGAGCCAGCATTTGTGCGTGGTAGCACCTTTGAGATATGTCTACCTGGCGATGATTCTGTTATCACATCTGCTGGACCAAAACCCATGGGCCTCCCATCACGCGCACCGCTCGCATCGTAATCTCTGCCATCATAATTAGCATCAAAAAATTTTTTGAACCATTGAATAAACTGCAAATTCTCTTTGAAGCTACCCTTAATCAGTTTCTCAATTGGTATCATTTTCTCAACACTCATTTTTTTAAATGCGGCTGCCAAGATCTTAAAGTTTTTAATATAGTCCGACAAAACGTTTGTTCGAAACTTGACTTGCTTCATTGGAATCGAATTAGCAAACAACATATCCATAAACTGACAATAAGCAGAACCAGTGCACAGTTCTTCAATTTTCGAAAATTCTGATTGAAGACAACTATTGACCCAAGAAAGCATATCATGACGGGATAAATTATTCCTCGTGTGATTTGTCAAATAAACATTGACCGCCATTTCTCTAACACAACAGCACAACTTTTAAATCAACACGTAAACTGGTATATTGTATTTATGTAAAACGTGTCTTTACATAATTTTTCGAGTTTATTTTTACACATTAAATTTTAAATAAAATTTCAGTATAAGATTTTCGTTCAACTAAAACAAAATCTTTTGCTTTAAGAGAACGGCACACTACAATCGTCGAAAAAACAAAATACGAAACATTTTATTCATGAGTACCTTCGATTCGAAGCAGAGCGAAATACAATAGAATGTATGGGTGCCTTGAATATCTCTGCAGTTCACAAGAGATTACAATATGTATGATCACTGGACTCGGAAGATTTTTACCTCCTTGATCGCATAACAGAAAAAACATAAAAAAACAAATTAAAAGGAAGAGTTAGGAAGGATTGGAGAAGATTAGAAAAGTGTAGGACAAGACTTGAGGAGGAATCAAACCCGCGATGTCAGCTCAGCTCACTAACTAACGAGCTAACGTGCCAGTCGATTTTCCAATTTTGTTTGATGCAAAGTATATAAAAACAATCTCTAAAAATATGTCAGCATAAAAAATTGAATTAGAGGACGACATTCTTATTGGGTAGACTTTTTTAAATAAACAACTTGATAATCTTAATATTTCACACCATTTTCACACTCTGATGACTGATTGCTTTTTTCTCGAAAACTATTGAAAAGTTAGATAGCTAAAATTCCAAATGTAGAATCTGTTTAAGGTTGGCCATCTTAATCAATACGGGGTGTGTTCAAAAGGCAAGAGGACTTTGTCACATGTCCCTAACATATTGTATGTTGACATTATCAGCTATTTTGCATCTTTAGTTTGTTTTTGACAGACATAAAGGTGATGCGTGTTTATTAATTTTTGCGATTTGCTGCAATCTAAAAAAAAATGATCAAAGAATTTGCATCAAATTTTGTGTGAAAAACGAAATTAAGTGCTCCAAAGTACTTGAAATGTTGAATGTAGCATTTGGCGAGTCTGCTTTGAACAAATAAATTGTTTACAAGTGGTACAAGCTCTTCACAGAAGGCCAAGAAGATGTTAATGAACAAACACGAAAACGTTAAAGGAGTGAAGAACATGGTTTTGGCATAACCCTGTTTTTTTTTTGTTATGCTAACAAGGAGGTAAACGTTTTCCAAATATACTCGTACTTATGGGCCGCACCACAAGTTTCATTAGCATACCGACTAAAAAGCCCCCTTTCGCCTCAAATCCCGTTTAATCCCTACGGCACCGCCAAAGCATTCCTTCGTAGGTAGTGAATGTATGTTTGTATGTATCTATGGGGTTTATGGACTCCGAAACCGCCTTACCGATTTTGATTAAATTTTGATTTCAGGAAAACTTTAGCATAGTCTAGGGAATGTTTGAGTAAAGTTTGGTACAGATCGGAGCACTGGAAAAGGAAGGAATTGATGGATCAAATTCTGCATATAAAGGTTAAATTAGGTAATACTGGTTGGCCAAGGCCATGCATAGACCTTTACGATACCAGATGGAGTACCTATATGATCGCGTTTTTGGAAATTCCAAGCAGTTGATTTACCTCCAGTTTAGCAATTTCTCTTAGATCTCTAAACTGTGAAGCTCCTAGGTACTTTTGTCGAGTTCTCATAAGTGCCGGGCAGAAAACATAGAAGATGATCCAAGGTTTTTCTATCTTCAATACACTTCCTGCACCTTTCACTGTCAGTTAGGTTTAATTTGAATGCGTGCACCGCTACCATGCAACAGATTCAGCGAATTTTCCACTATAGCCATTACACATGGCTTTAGCTGTTCTGCAGTTACTAAGATTTCACCGTCTAGCCTTTGCTTTTCCTGTAAGCGCATTTCTAGATTGTTGTACATATTTTTGAGTGGCATCATTACGTCGCTTATTTGATAGCTTGGTAACCTACATCCATTTTTCGCAATTTCGTCAACAGTCTCATTTCCCTCTATGCCCTTGTGGCTCGGTATCTAATAGATACACACCTTGCGTTGCGCAGCTAGTCTCCTCACTGCTACCTTGCACTGTAGAACATTTTTGGATGATGACCATTATGACGTTATCGCTTTTATAGCAGCTTGACTACCTATGAAGATAATAATGTGAAGATTTTGGGTTCTACGCCCATGCCCATTAGCCAACCATCCTTCTCTATAATGGCCTTTAATTTTTGTCCAGAGTCCATTTTCGGAACTATATAGTCTAGATTGACTGATGAATTCCTAATAGATCTATGTCCACTACACCAAAATACCATAGAACAATATCGGTCTAACAATAGCCGTATAAATCCAGTGCTTAAGAGAGGGCGAAGTGCCCCAAGCATCTTTTTACATGCGTACAAAACATTGGTTGCCATCTTCACCCTCTCTTTTACATTTAATTTCTACAGCAGCTTGTTATCTAGAACTACTCCTAAATGTTTGGTGTGTGTCTTTAGCGCTAGTGTGCTACTATTTAAGCTTGTTAGCATCCATACAGGGATCTTGTATTTTCTTCTAAAAAGTACCATAACCCAGTTGTAAACAGTTCTAAGAGTGTTCGTCATAATTCAACTTATGGTTGATGGGCATTTCCCCCTTATAGCTATACCATTAAAGTATTTTAAGAGTTTTACTACTAGTAACCACAGGAGCGGGGATAGGCCTCCTCCCTGGGGGGTTCCTCTACAAGTCTCTTTCATTACAGTAGTATCATTCCATTCCGCTTACATCTTCCTGCAGCTCAAAATGTTCTGCACCCATCGATATATAGCGTCTTCAATTTCCAGAGCTTCCAGACTATCTAAGATAGCCCCTGCTGATACGTTATTGAATGTGCCTGCAATATCCAGAAACACCCCAAGGGCATATTCCTTTTATTCCAGTGCCTTTTCTATGTTGGAAATTATCGTAAGTAGTGCTGTTTGAGCATTTGACAGTATCGCTGAGTCTATCGAACCCTCAATATGCGCTGCCAATATTTACTCGAACGTTTTAAGGCATAAAGACAACCCTTTCTACTCTCCAAGATACAGGAACATAGTTGAATTTCAGGCAACCTTTGTAGATCTTCATTAGCCATGGTGCTATTAAGTCCAACGCCTTTTGCAACATGTCTGAGAATACTTGATCAAGTCCAGCAGACTAAAATGGTGCGAATGAATTTACTGCCCAATCTATTCTGCTTTTGGTGATTATATTGTTCGGTACTAATTATTAAACGTTTCTAATTCTTGTTCGAGTTGTGTATGCGATGTAAGAGTTTTTATATTGCTTAGCTCTCTAGTCAAGATTTTTCTATAAAGGTCTCAGTTTGTAAGTCTAGGATTTCCTAGAACTTTCTTAATGTGGTAGGGAGCATATGCAATGTTGAACTCTAGATACTTATGGTCTGAAAAAGATGGTGTACCAAGCACCTTCCAATTTTCGACCAAAGTTTGCATGTGGAGAGAGTTATATCCAAAACGTTTATCGGGGAAGGTCCAACATATGTTGGTTCTTCTCCCCGATTAAAGATATTAAGATTACATTAAAAATAAACATAAATAGTGACTCACCTATGTCATTGATATCAGCGCTGGCCCATATAGTGTGGTGAGCATTTGCGTCTGCCCCTATGACAACGGGCTGCTTCCTACCGCTGGCTGTATCCACCTACCTTTGAAGATTTGCCGGTGCATCTGCGTCATGCGGCATATAGCAGGACAAATACTACAGTGAGAAAAATTTTGATGTGAGAGCGAATACTGTATAAACAAGCAATAGAACTTTCAAGCATTAGAACTGTAGAACAAATCTGAAGTAGAACAAAACTGCATTAGAATCAAAACAAGCAGAACGAAACGGCCAAAAAGAAGATCATGACAATAACAACAAACATTGTATATGAGATGCACGCATAAACATTTCATGTAAGTATTAAGTATATCATATAATAAAGACCGCAAAATGATTGAACCGCCCGGGGCGCCTGATATGATAGTGCAAAAAACAAAAAAGTTTGGATCCAGGTTTGTATGAGGGGTACCCTAGTTACCCTAGTAATCCGATTCTGCTGATTCCGACAAATATACTGCGTATGGTGAAAAGAAATCTTCGTGCAATTTCAGCTCTCTACCTCAAAAACTGAGGGACTAGTTTGCTTAAATACAGATAGACAGTCAGACCGACGGACATAGCTAGATCAACTCGTCAGTTCGCGCTGATCAGTTGGTCGTGAGATAATTTGTTTTTATTACCCTGTTCCCAAAAGAGAATGTAGAAGAAGTAGAGTAAAAGCCCAATATTCTTTCAATGAATAAAAATTAATTTCGTTTAGTTACGTTTTTTAAGGTATTCTCTAATGTAATTAAGTTAATCAAGAGGCATATATGGTAAAAAGAACCTTTGACTGTGCAGTTGAAAAAAACATTCGCAACCGGTTTTGTACCGCCCTATGGCTTTATGCACCTATGCATATAAAAATCAATTAACCTAAGATAAATAGGTAATTCCAATAATATTCTTTAATTTTAGAAGAGCCAACACTAAAACTATAAGTTCTGAATCTTCACCTAAGAATCGACAAAAGTCTATCAACTAAGGATATTAAATTAAGTAAACAATTCAATGAAAACAAACCCTAGTTAATCTAAATTCTTAGTTCTCAATTTTTTTTTATCTTTAAAATTTAAATATTTCCTTTAACGTTAAACAGCGATAACCGCCTTAAAACATTTGTGGTGTATAGGTATAAGTTTATAGTTCTCGATGTAATGCTCTACTTGTGGAGAGATCGTTAAGATAAAATTTTATACTAACAATTTCTACATTAATATATTCTTTATGATTTTCTCAATTAACTAGTTAAATTAAAGTCTGCATCATTGCACCAACCATCACTTTCAAAATAAATGTCACTAAACTATTCTTCTATTTCAGTATTTATTATTTAAGCATCTATAAGCGATCAGTCTTTCACAAAACATTCGTCAACAACTGAACATTCAAATAACTTGTGAGCAAAAAACTTTACATTTTGCACGAAACAAACGGAACTTCGTGTAAATACGATTAATTTCGTTTTGTTCGTAGCACAAATCTCACACCAGAAATCGTCGATAAAATCTATAGAATGATAATGGATGATCGGGAAATGAAAGAGAGTGAGGTTGCTGAGGCTGTAGGCATGTCAACTGAGTGGGTACACCACATTTTACATGAATATTTGGACATGAATAAGCTATATACTTCAAAGGTGTGTTTGTCGATGTTCAACCGCAACCCCAACGTGTTTTTTTACTGTTTCCTAATCCTGGACGAAATATAGATACATCATAACACAAGAGGCCAAGGAACAGTCGAAGCAGTAGACTTCTCGAGGTGAATGTGCATCAAAGAAGGCAGTTGTTGGTCTGTAGGCCAACAAGGTCATGTTAACAGTTTTTTGGGATGCACGCGGTGTCATTTACATCGATTACCTTGCAAAGGGTTAAACGAACAACGGTGAATATTATTGAGATTAATTTAAACAAAAGGGTCCACAATTTCGAAGAAAAATGTATATATAGGACATAGATTATTGCCCTTAATTTTGTTCCCGAAATATATTAAGATATATGACATTTGAATGTATGAAGGTACTTACAACCAAAAGTTACTTAAATTTTTTATTTATACAATATCATACAAAACATTTTGTTTCTGTTTTATACCAAAATATTTAAATGACGATACACTCTTCCAAAATTATTATTAAAATTTAAATTTTCAATAAGCCATTTATTTCTTTATCTTTTCTTCATTGCTTTATCATTTCCTTCTCCATGTTGCCTCGTCAGATTCTTCACTTCACTTGGGGAATAACTTAAACAAAAACCTTCCATATTTCTTCATTACCTTGTTTCTGAAAGAAATAGTATTGGGATTTATTAAATGGTTATCAAAATGAAAATCGATTTTCATTGGTTGAGGTTGTGGCACTGGTTTCGGTGGTTGTGGCTGTGGCTGTTATGGCATCACTATTTTGTCTTTAAAAATGTTATTACATCGGCTTTTAAAAAAATTTTACTGTTCCGTCTTAAAGACATTTAATAGCTTTCTGGGTTCACGAATCTTTAACTCCATTGTTCAAATTGCCGGGCTTATCTTTATAACGTTTTGGATGGAGTGAAACGCTTGTTCACACTTTTGACGATGTTCCGCGACATTCTGATCTATAAGATTTTGCAATCGTTTATTCGCATTGTTTTGTGCCAAGTCTTCTGGGGTTTTTGCTGGTTTCATATTGGAACGACTAGAAATACATAGGTAAGAACAATCAAGCTATACAATAATGCTTCGTTATCTCAATATTACCAAAATGACGAAAAATCTATGAAGCTGATTATGTTATCCATTGACATATCTGTTGAATCTAATCTGGGGATTCCGTAATCAGTGGTCGCTTCCCTCGTTGGAGCGCTATCAAAGAATGTTCTGCACTTCCTCCTGGAACATCCAAACAAACAGTCACCACGAAAAAGTGGACTGACTCACGGACCTTTCAATTTGCAAAAATAATATACAGAGAGATAATTTAAGATAATAATCAATTACTCTTAACTACAATAGAATCACATAAATTTCAACGTATCTATAAAACGCAATATTCATAGTAATTCATATAACATAACAATGCTGGCAATAAATATATTAAACGGCTCAAACAAGACATTTTAACATTGCTTTATATACAGTTCACAAATCTGCCTAAAAGAAAATATAATAAGATTGCAACTGTTGTGTGATAAAGCATTATAAACACTCTAAAAGAAATTACTTAGGCAAAGTTTATTTAACAGATATTAATCTAGGCTTTAAGCGAACAGCATGGGTTTGCGGTATGGTAAAAAACCGTATAAATGATTTTTTCAGAAAAAACAGACGAATTTGTAATACCCACTTACTAGAGAAGAGAAAGTACGTTTGTGAAAAATAAATAACATACGAGACTGTTGTGCGAAAACGGTCTTCGTCGAAGCGAGATGCACAGCAAAGCCAGAATTGACGGCAAAGAAGATGATGCTGTGTGTTTGGTAGTATTGGAAGGGTCTCATTCATTATGAGCTACCACTTTCTGCCCAAACGATTGATTTGAATGCCTAGTGCCAACAAATAATGCAGTTGAAGCTAGCAATTGAAAAATAGAGGCCACAATTGATCATCGCTAGACCACACTCACCACACTTTGACGACCCGGCAAAAATGGAAAGACCTTAGATGGGAAGTTTTAATGTATCCACCGTATAGTCCTAACATTGCGCCGTCAAATTATCATTTGTTACGATCTCTGACCAGCAGGGATTTGTGATACCGATATGGTAAACTGTATTTACTTTTTTATATATAATAGTATTGACAATTTGTACTAAAATCTGCTTGAACCTTAACATTATTGGAATGATAGCAGAAATAATATACGAATTTGTAATACCAACCTACCAGATTAAGCGAAATTTTTTTATTTAGTAGAATGACTGAATAAAAATATGTTACATATGTATGTATAAAACAGCATATTTTGATTCCATGTTTCATAGATCCGGCAAACGTTGTTTTGCTATCAAAGTACGTTTCTGCATTTGTTAGAGACACATGTCCTCCGGAACATTCAGTTAAACTGAATCGACGGTAAGAATTTTATATCGATATCTTTTATATTTCCGGAGAATATGCGTTCATAACAAGTGCAAACGATGCTAGATATATATTGTAGATAGATAGATAGATATGCCCTTTCGAAAATATGAATATGATTGAAAAACAATTGGACCATGTGTATTGTGTGTTGTTTTTGTTATAACAGAAATGAGAAACTTAGAGGAGAAACGGGGATTTGTATTTATTAAATTTATGTTGCGCACTTAACTGAGGAAAGTTGGTCCGAGTACAAAATTTTTGTTCGCTATCATGGACAGGTGGATGACGGCCTCTTAATACAATACTATTCTGGCGTAGTAGCAACCCGCACGGATAGCAAAGCATTTCTTTCACTGCTGCTATTTTATTAGTATAAAATACTATATGAAATTTTTTTGTTAAAAGTTGACGCAGCCGTTGTAATTGGACTTCCCCAATGATTAAAACTAAATTATCATAATCATGACATAACATACCAAAAGTAAGACTGAACAATTTATATATAATCAGAGGCGTAAATATACTAGAACAGCAATTAGATCATTTTTTATTTTTGGTCTGAAGTATATAGTCTGGGCCTTACTCATTTTTTGTATAACAGGATCGCTAATAACTCAACAATACTCAAATACTCCTTTGGGACTTGAATCATTATTGTATGCCTAATAAGGAAACTTCACTTCATTTCTTCCAGCTACAGTGTTGGGTCTATATTTCATTCCGGATGCGTTCCAAAACTATGGGTTTATCTTATTAATGCATTCAAATCCTGATGCAATTTTTTGTTTTGTTTGTGTATGTACTTTAATAGCAATTTAAATTATTTGAATACAAAATTAATAAATTTTACTAAATGTTGCTATAACAAATATTAGGTTCCTCATGCCACCCTATTCTTACGCCTCTTTATATAATATGATTCAATTAAAATTTATTGCTAATACTAATTATAGGTATATTTGTTTATCCTTATGATTTCTTAAAATAAAGAGTTTAGGTTTTTGTTACCTTAGTTGAATATAACGGGATACATATCGAGTTACTGTGGGGAAAAATTTATCAAAACCCACCTAGACTGGTTTTGAAAACTTAAATCAGTCAAAGATACACGAATAATATATAATATGCATACTTCAAAAACGTTTATTAATGGAGAAAAATATTTATTTTATTACACTTAAAGTAGTCTTCGATGTTCTTCACAAAACATAAAACTAAAACTAAAGTCTAACAATGCCTATTAATATCGTTGATATGTGAATAAGTAGAGTATCTACATCTATCATTGAAGTTCTGGTTGAGCCGGAGTAGCCTGTCAACTACCATTTCAACATTGGCTTGCTTATGCAAGTCTACGGTATAGTGGTGCCAAATGGCTTCGAACAATATCTGCCCAAACTGGGGCCCCATAGAAGGTTATTGCTTGGAATACATTTTGTTTTTAAATGGGTACAAAATTCTAATAAAGGAATTGACTATATTAATGATATAAGCAATGTGGTCCTTAAAAATGGTTTGGATCTAAGACAACTCCCAGGTATCTAACACTTTGTTCAAAGGGGATATCAGCGTTATGGAGATTTATATGGCTATTTGGCTTAAACATGGGTTTCCGTTACCTAGTGAAGTTTATGGCTTGAGTTTTCCATTTAGTAAAGTAGTCATGAAGAGTTTCAAAAGCAACAATTGTAATATTTCATTTATTTATTTTGTCAGCTTCTACGGTATAAACGGTATAACATACGATTGCGATGGAATCGATCTTAATACATATTTTGTCTTCTCTTATTTCCTGTTATCATTTTTTTACAGATTTTATTACTCAATATGGTTTTTCTTTATTTCTTCGACATGCTCGTTATTTGGTGGGATCTATAATTTTTTATTTCTGCAGCCAAAAAGAAAATAAACCTAGGAATATATCATTCTTTTTATGTTTAAATATCATGTGTGCATATTGATTTTCTTCTTTCTCTTAGGCATATATTTTCGATTCTGACTTGATTTCGATGATATTTGAAGCTCTTAACTCCTCCATATTTACTGAAGCTGGCTGAACTTCTCCAGTTCTACATAATTTTGTTTCATTTTTTTTAAAAGAAAAACTAATTTCTTATTTGCTTCTCGTTACTATCAGTAATAACATATACACGTATAACTTTAATCTGATGTTAGTAATGCATTTAATCATGGGTGCCCAGTAAAGTATGCTACGAAAGTATAATCAGCATGCAACCAAAGAATTAGCCACCATACTTTTTTTTACAGTTAAGTTATTGCTTAATAATAACTTTACTACTGAGATATTAAATGTTAGAAAGATATAACGATATAAAATTAATAGTCGAGATTTCCGATTGATGAAGAGATAAATGATACGAATTGTCTTGTTAACTTTTCCAATAGTTTTTTGAATATGAAGACTTAAGAGTAACTTGGTGTCGAGATAAAATCCGAGATAACGAACACATGACTCCCATTGAATAACATCATTATTTATGATAAGATTGCTGGATGGTAGGAAAAGAAAAAAAGATACAT
>JAWNKV010001017.1:207500-309069 GCA_035041805.1 Amiota mariae | reverse complement strand
GTGAAAATTTTAACTGTCTACCTATTACGCTCCACTGCAACAAATGTTACAAGTTTTTTGTTTTTTGTATGGGGACCCCTTCATTTTTCTAACTTTATTTTATTTTTATTATTTGTCATTATAACTGCATTGAATTGAATTACATACTCTGTGAAAATTTCAACTTTCTATCTATTAGCTCTGTGACGGACGGACACCCTTTGGGTACGGAACCCTAAAAAGAAAACCACTCATTGAATAATATTCGAGTATAGTACTACATTGACCACTATTAATTCGTATAACTACGATTTTATTTGAGTAATTGGAAAAATATATATTTTTTGTTTTTATTGTGAACCAAAGAAATAAAAACAAAAATTGTAATATCCAACATTTATTTAAGATTATTAGTTTATTTATTTTCTTTTTTTGTTTAACTTGAAATTTGATTGTGTTGTTTTTTTGCGGAGTAGTAAAGTTAAAAATTATTAAATGTGTTCGTTGGAAAAGTATTGCTCTATGATTTCATAAGCCAATTTGTATATATCAACATTTTCGTGTGTTTGCAGACGTTCAATTTTATTTAGACCATCGCATTCCTCTATTAAATTGGCAACATCTTGAACATGTGATTCGGCCACTTCGAGCATATTATTAAGGCCATCGAGTACAACTATAATAACTTCTCTATCCTGGCACGTCAACATATCACAGAATGGACCAATGATTCCTTCTTTAATTAGTGTAATGACCTGGTCACGAGTAACACTTAATGTCATATTACCAATGGCCCAAACTGCCTCCTTTTGTGTTTCGTATTCACCCTTGCTGAGGTTTTCGATAATCTTTGGCAAGAGACCAAAATCAATAACTGCCTGCACTTGCGACTGATTACCAGCTGTGATATTTGAAATTAACCAAAGGGCATCTTTACGTATCTTCTCCTTGGCGTGTGTCAGCAGCGCTGGAAAGTAAGAGAGTGCACCATAATTCAGCAGCACTTGTATTTGCTCATCTGAACCAGTTGCAATGATGCCAACAGCACGTAGAACAGCCATTTTTACTTCATCATTGGTGTGACCAAGTAAGGAAATCAATTTCGGCACAACACTACTTTCAATTATCATTTGGAACTGATGTTCCCCTCCTTCGGACAAATAACTTATAGCTAATACTGTGTAAAAAAGTATATTGATGTCAGTGTGATGAATCAGCAGGTTAAGTGCGGCCAGGATTTCGGTTATAGTTGCAGCTGGTGGTGATGAAGTTTTGTAGCGGCACAAATTGACAATGGCCCATGTGACATTGCATAAAAACGAGATTGGTATATTGGATTTGATGAATGAAAGCAGTGGTTGTACAACTCCATGTTGGATAACATAATCTCGTAGCTCTGGTTCATCACAAATAATATTACCAAGAGCACAGACAGCTTGCTCACAGACATTCGGAGCGGGCGATGACAATAGTTGAATGAAGAGCGGTACAGCACCGGCAGCAACGACCTGCTTTGTTCGTTCGGATGAGCCCATTGCAATGTTGGTCAAGGCCCAAGCAGCTTCAAACTGTAGCATTGTATGATTATGTTGCTTTAGGTAATCTACCAGAGTGAGTAATATGTCGCTTTTGATCAAATCATTGATTGGTGGATCATCAGAAGAAAACAATTTACGTACTGCCTGTGCTGTTGCCAGTTGTTGTTCAGGATGTGATGAATTCTCTGCAGCCTTAGCGAGTTTCATCAGATTCATATCGATCGGTAGCTGACAATCTTCATTTGAGTTCGAATCCATATTAGGTACGTTACGACGCTTAAATACGGTCTCTTCCCTTTTCTTTTTCCGAAGTTCAACTGTCACTTCATTGCGGCGACGGCGCATTTCAACTTGATCCTTGCCTTTGTTTTTAAACATTTGTTTCAACGATGACATTTTGTGTTTATCTTTTGTATTAACGATGCTAATAAAAGGTTTGTAAAGTGAAGTTAAGTTTATAACACAAAAAAAATTCACACAAACAAATGAAGCCGTCAAAGATCAGAGTCAGGGTGGCTAAATTTTATGAGTTTATTGTGAATGGCCAGAGTGGCCACAAATGTTGCTGAAATGTTGTTCCAATTTAATTCCAATAAGAATTGAGTGTGCATATGAAACTGTTTTTTATACCATTTATGCTTGATTCACTCAGTGCATAAGCTGATATTTTTCGTTAGCAGCTCAAAAAGTTGATAATTTCCTAAAACAACAACAACAACAGGCAAATGACCAAATTGCAAGGTTGTTTTTGTAAAATTTAAGCGCTTTTTTTTCTGCACAAGCGTAATCGAAAATTTATGTTATCACCACGGCTGGGAAATTTTGAGTACTGTTGCCAACATTTTTCTTTGGCCTTGCTGCTAACTTTTAGGTAATAAAACAGCTGATCTTCCACAACACAATTTTAAGTAAATTTCAAATTGTTAAATTTTCTTTTAAATTTTAACAAAAGACGTAGCAGGAATGAAGTGGAAGCTGCAATTGTACTTAATTGTGCAATTTTCACAAAATTTTCATATTAATTTCCCTCAGTTAGCCACAACGTTCCATTTGTTTGTATAACCAAAGCATGAAATGGTTGCTTTTCAGCGAAAACGCTGTGTGAATGATGTCTAAAAAATCCCATTTTTTAAGCCGTGTGAATCTGGCATTACTGATATGCATATCTCTGTTACATGTTCTCATAATCAGCTGTGCTTGCTGCTATATTGAATTGTACTATAAGAAACATTATGTACTTAATTTGTGAAAAATGATTAATTGATTAATTAAAAATGTGTATTTATTTTAATAAATGATATTATTTTTATTAATTATTTCTTAATTGCAAATTATTTATATATTTTATAGGATAAAGACGATTACATTCGACATTTCTGACGTCATGAGAAAAACGAACAGAAGACAGTCAGGTGAGTGGCGCAATTTAATTTTTATTGGTGCTTTTTGTACAAATTCTTCATAGATTCACGATTGGAATCTATTCCAGAGAAGTGAAGCGCATGTGATAAAATTGTTTATCAATCTATTATAAAATGAACAAATCTATAATATAGAGGTAAATATGAAGGAAATTAAATGGTGTACTATAATTAACAATTATGTTCTTCAAAATTAGCCAAAATGTTATATTCAGCCGAATGTGGTGCCCAGAGTGGATAAACCCGAATGTATAACAAATCGCTAAAGCTGTTTAAGGACTTTCTAAATAGCCTTCGGAGCAAATAAGTGTTGCTCATTCTTTTTGGAGCTGGTGAACAAAGTTAAGTTCAATGTACCGGGTAATTATAACATTGTTAAAGAACCAATGAATATTGAAACAATTTCGATGCGTTTAATGAATAAGTATTATTATGCGGTCACAGAGGCATTTGCTTATTTCAAATCACCGGTGATTGAAGAACCACTGCCACATATTGTCTTATACAAGGAACTTTTAAATGCATTACAACCTCATTGTCCAAAATGATCGGGTGGTCGTTACACTGACGTTATTCTTGAACCAATGGATTCGCTTAGATTAGAGATATACAAGTCGACTGATGAGGCCTACAAAGCTGCTGGATTTATTCGTAATACTTCTGAAACACTGGTTTTGAGGAAAGAGAATCCGATGATGATAAATAAATTAAGGGAATGTACCAATGAAATTTTTGATAAATTGATTAAAATAGATTAAATTATCCATGTAAATTTCAAGACTCTCAGATTACTAGGATAGGCACCTCCCATACAAACCCATATTCAAATTAACTATTTATTGGAAAAAGCCTTTTGTTTTTTGAAATAATCAGACATTATAAAAGCGGCGTAAAGAGTGTTACAACTTCGGCGTATCCAAAGTTAATATTCTTATTACTTGTTTTACATTCTCCTTCAAAATTTTAGAAGAACTAAAACTTCCTAACATAGATGTTGTGAGATACTGACTTCTTTTGGTACCGTTGAGAATCTCTTATATTATTAACATAGTATAATTGGGTTTATCCAGGTACATGCACAACTGTTTGCTTGAAATGTTCTTAGATTACAATCTTACTATTGTTGTAGAAGTAATTGATTTGATTTATTTCTTTCTTCAATTACTTGATTCTATCAGAATTGATAATGTTATCATTAAGAGATTGAATTCTGCCCTGCATATCAATTTACTTAAATGATTAATTCTTTTAATAACTTCCAAATATTAGGGTTGTTGTTGCTCATGTAGATGATGTTGATAATATCAATTGCGTTATCATTCACCGATCACATTGAAAGGGAGACTAAAAATAATGTGTCAGTAGTGGAATTTTCAGAATCTGAAATTGAGATGCAAGCCAACATAGAGGGAAAATACTTACGAGTATGAGTGAGACCCATTATGTGGACACTATTCTGTTCCAGCTGCTGCTCCGGAAGATGGAAATATAGTCATGCATTTGAAAGCGGCCATAGTCAAGGTCGGTGAGGTTTGCCCAGGGGCCAAGTTACAGGCCAAGACTATGAAAAAGTAGATTACTAAAAATAAAATAATAAAAGAAAAATAATAAAGAAAAGAAAGAATTAATTGGATCATCAAAATGAATTCTTGAAACATAAAAGTTTTAGCTGTACTTTTGTTTAATTTAATGCACCAGACAGGTGCAACATAGGCCACAATTGATCTAATGATAGCCGTATACAGCCACAATGACATCTTGAGGTTCAGGTCCCCGGTTTAGCATTAATCTATTGCCGGCTCAAATTGTAGCATCGGTTTTGTTAGGTAGAGTTTAAGTGACTGTTCCAAGAGAAATTCTCATCAAGTGTATTGCCTAAGTATTTCGCTTCTTTAGAAAAGTGTACTCTTTCCCCAAATGTGAGTGGTCTCCTTAACTGAGTCGTAAGTCTTTTCTTTTCTCGAAATATTGGTAGTCATATGACATAGAACAGTATTGACCACACATAGCATTTTAGAAAGGGAAATTTAGTGAATGAATAAAATTCTGAATTGCCTTTAATTAGGTTTTATTGTTATTTTCACATTTTATTTTCAAGGAAATATATTGACATTGTTTGGCATGAGGCCTTCTCCTTAAAGCATAAAATCTTTACACTCCTCAATTGCTTGAGATCATCAAAAGATTTTTGTCCAACAGATCATTTTGTATGGTGCAGGATGGTCTCTGCTTATCATCGCAGTCTGTCAATGCTGGAGCTCCCCAAAGGAGCTGCCAATCTTCAACTATAAACTCTCTCTTTACCAATGATATGTCTATAAGGACACCATGTAATGTAAATAACTTAGACTTTATGATTGCAACGTATGTGGATGACACAGCGAGTCCTACAAATGCAATGCACGATTATTTTCATCATTTCCATGATGGACTCGTAAGAGGAACATTGCGTTAAACGTCGCAAAATGCGTTTGTGTTACATTCACTCTGAGGAAAGGCGTTTGCCCAGCCTAAACTCTAAGTGGACAACCCCTAGAACATCATACAATAACATAAGTTTAAACCGTTCTCATCCTAAAGTCTCATGGAAAGAAGAAGGCTGCTGAGATGGAAATTGAATAAAATGCTGAAAATGAAAAGAACGTATCCAGATTGCGAAAGCCGCCACCAATTAACATTGAGGGTGTATCTAATGTGAACCAGATGGAAGCAGAACTTGATGTCGGCAGAAATGGGACAGTTAAAGTCTACACTGAGAACTCCGACACGTATCGAAATCTAGTGAGTAATCTAAAAAAAAGAAATACACAACATTACACTAATCAGCTTAAGAAGGAAAAGGCTTTCTGGCTAATTATCCGAAATTTGGCAAGCTCTACACCAGAAAAGCGTAAAGTTCTCCGTGTACATAGCACTCACCCCCGAAAGTTTATACACAAGGAAAATGGAACAGTTGAGAAGGAGTTGATCCCTGACATGCCTCGTGACGCTAAAAACAATATGCACTAAAAATCATACCAAAAACTATTGTTTTTTTCATCCAAATTCCCGATGCCACGAAACTTCAGATGAGAAGATATTCTGTATTATCTGCGGAGGAAACCATGCGGCATGGTATAGGGGTTGCCGTGTGTATAACGCCAACTTAGATGAACGTAGGTCTAAAATCAATATGGTTGTAAGAGGGAGACGCGTTTCCAGTAACCAGAATAATAAGCTACAATTCGTTCCGGCTTCCATGGTACTTGGCGGAATTTCATTTGCTGACTAACTTCGTAGAGGGCTTCAAATCACCACCATCATCCGTCTAAAGCTATCCTAAATAAGCAAAACAAATATGAGCTCTCTATTGGAACTTCTATTCTCCAACAACAGGATATGCTTCGACTAGAAAGGGCCCAATGGTTGATGATGCACCGTTCTCTTAGCCTCGTCCTATCCAGTACCTCTTACTGGAACATTGGCATTAACAAAAAGAAATGTGCCAATGTGACGTAGGCCTTACGGCCTGCAGTACAGGCCAAGAAGTATATGGAGCGGTTGAAAAATCATCCAAATAGATTAGCCACGCGACACAATGTAAATAAATAAGTAATTTTGTTTATAAATTTAAATAATTAAATAAATTATACTTGTTGAATTCAATTTTTTTAGTAGGAGAAAACACAAAAACACTTCTCAAAACGCAATAATCCTCCAATTTATGGAAGAGCACGAAGATTGCGAGGGGTTGCACAAAGCGTGATAAGCCGCTCGTTGAGTCCCTATGGCAGCAGCTCACCGAGTCATTGAACAGCTCAGGACCGCCAGGGAGACTGGAAAAGTGAGATGAAGAGGAAGTTGCCACACAACCAGATGGAAGCACGGGAGTTACCGCTTCGCTCCACCGCCAACCTTCGCCACTACAACGCAACGCAACGCAACACTGGTGCTAGTGCTGTCGCCTCTCAGGCTTGACAGAGAGAAAAGCCTTTTTTTTTATATTGTAGTATGTTTTACGAATGATGTTTGTATAAAAAAGAGCAGTAATAAAACAGAAAGTAACAAGGAGGGTCGTGTTTGTTTGTTAATTTGTTCAAGTATAAGAATATGTGTATTGTAAGGCATTTTCTTTGTATATTGAATGCTCCGGGTGTAGATAGTTCTGTATTTAATATAACTCGGGCGACTGGACAGTCAGAGGAAACAATTCTGCGCATCTGTACCTTTGCACAATCAGTGGAAGGTGTGTCTAGTGTGTCACTAGGCACAGGTGAGAAAGATGATAGCGAGTTGCCACCGCAATCTTGTACATCAAAGCCTCTTAGTGACAATTTGGAAAGTTGGAGTACTCCGAAGCGTCCAAGAATGGAAACTTCCGCAGATCGGTTTTAAAACTATCTGGAAAAAAACAATTTGATTCAAGAAGAGATAGACAAGAAACTTGGAAAAATTTTGGGGGTACAGAAAGAAAATGTCCACAATATGCGACGTGTATATCGCGCTATCGAAAGTAGTAGCGATACGATTGCGAAGGCAGTCATTAAATGAAGAAGGAGTTTGTGAACTTTAGCTCTCGAATGCTCACAACGATGGAAGAAAAGAATGTATTATAATTAAAAAAAAAACCAACTTGAGACAGAAATGCTAAAGTTCGAGTTGGAACAAAGTAAGAATACTACTAATTGCACCAAATGAATGAAAATAATCTGTGCCTTTTTTTATTGACTGTTGTTGGTAATTGTTGGTTATATTGTTTATGTTGATTGTTGTTTTATTTTCCATTTCTTGTTTTTTATTTTGTACTAGTGGACCCGGCCCGCTTCGGTGAGCGTGTTATACGAATTCTTCTCAAAAGAAAAAACTACAATTTGAATTATATCTTAAAATCTAAACTGCAAATTCCAAAAGGTTTTTTCTTTTTTCTTTCCCTTTTCCCTCTTTTTCAGCTTTAGATCTTGCTCTCTTCTTCTATCCGCACATCAAACATAGATGAAAACCTTCCTCGTAACTCCCTCTACCACATGCAATTTATCGTATATACTCGGCTTAGCACGGGTAGCAGAACATTTTTTCGCTGCTCTGGTAATTTAGTCAGTGATAATTTTTTGTTGTTGCTTTAAAGAAGAGAACGATGAGCTCAATACTGTTGTATGTTCTCAAAGAGGAAAAAATACAACAATAACAGAAACAACGCAAAATTCAAGAAGAAGCACAGCATGAAAATGTAGGAACGTTTGGTTGGCTTTGGAAAAAATTTAAAAAACTTAATCCTAAAAAAAAGGATATTTAACATTAAAAAATGAAAAAAATATGTATGCAACTCCATTCAGTAGCATTTCTTTGCTGCTTTAAAAAAATTAATGAAAAATTATTAAAATCGGATCAGTCAGGGGTGTCGTGGAAGTTCCCCTCATAGTAGTCCGCGGGTATTGAAATTTACATGGTTAGTGGATAAGGGTCAGAAAAAAAAAAGTTTCGCTAATAAGAACGTGAATTTAGACCAGGGGTTTATATGGAAGGTATCCCCAAGTGATCCGAATCAGCTGATTTCGGCAAATGTATTGCGTATGGTGAAAAGAAAGCTTCGTGCTCTCTAGCTCAAATACTGAGGGGCTTGTTTGGGTACATACGAACAAACAGGCGGACAAACGAACATGGCTAAATCAACTCGTCTCGTCGCGCTGATCAAGAATATAATCCAATGTCTCCTTCTGTGTGTTACAAACTTCATGACAAACTGATAATACTATTCATTGAGTAAAGAGTATAAAAAATCAAGTCAAGTGTGAAAGGTTCCGTACCATCGTCCAAGTTTTTTGAAGCTTAAATAAAATATGTATTTACATAATAGTGAACATCAAAAACAGAAATAACCAACTGCTTTAAGTTACATAGCATTGCTTGAAACATAAGCTATTATAATTGTAATTAGTCCTTTATTGAGATTTTCTGCCTTTTATTACGAGTATTATATAGCGGCAATAGAAATACACAATCTGTGAAAATTTTAACTGTCTACCTATTACGCTCCACTGCAACAAATGTTACAAGTTTTTTGTTTTTTGTATGGGGACCCCTTCATTTTTCTAACTTTATTTTATTTTTATTATTTGTCATTATAACTGCATTGAATTGAATTACATACTCTGTGAAAATTTCAACTTTCTATCTATTAGCTCTATGACGGACGGACACCCTTTGGGTACGGAACCCTAAAAAGAAAACCACTCATTGAATAATATTCGAGTATAGTACTACATTGACCACTATTAATTCGTATAACTACGATTTTATTTGAGTAATTGGAAAAATATATATTTTTTGTTTTTATTGTGCACCAAAGAAATAAAAACAAAAATTGTAATATCCAACATTTATTTAAGATTATTAGTTTATTTATTTTCTTTTTTTGTTTAACTTGAAATTTGATTGTGTTGTTTTTTTGCGGAGTAGTAAAGTTAAAAATTATTAAATGTGTTCGTTGGTAATTTAGCTGAATTCAAATGTTGTTTTTGCTTCTTCACTCTCATCGGAAAAGTATTGCTCTATGATTTCATAAGCCAATTTGTATATATCAACATTTTCGTGTGTTTGCAGACGTTCAATTTTATTTAGACCATCGCATTCCTCTATTAAATTGGCAACATCTTGAACATGTGATTCGGCCACTTCGAGCATATTATTAAGGCCATCGAGTACAACTATAATAACTTCTGTATCCTGGCACGTCAACATATCACAGAATGGACCAATAATTCCTTCTTTAATTAGTGTAATGACCTGGTCACGAGTAACACTTAATGTCATATTACCAATGGCCCAAACTGCCTCCTTTTGTGTTTCGTATTCACCCTTGCTGAGGTTTTCGATAATCTTTGGCAAGAGACCAAAATCAATAACTGCCTGCACTTGCGACTGATTACCAGCTGTGATATTTGAAATTAACCAAAGGGCATCTTTACGTATCTTCTCCTTGGCGTGTGTCAGCAGCGCTGGAAAGTATGAGAGTGCACCATAATTCAGCAGCACTTGTATTTGCTCATCTGAACCAGTTGCAATGATGCCAACAGCACGTAGAACAGCCATTTTTACTTCATCATTGGTGTGACCAAGTAAGGAAATCAATTTCGGCACAACACTACTTTCAATTATCATTTGGAACTGATGTTCCCCTCCTTCGGACAAATAACTTATAGCTAATACTGTGTAAAAAAGTATATTGATGTCAGTGTGATGAATCAGCAGGTTAAGTGCGGCCAGGATTTCGGTTATAGTTGCAGCTGGTGGTGATGAAGTTTTGTAGCGGCACAAATTGACAATGGCCCATGTGACATTGCATAAAAACGAGATTGGTATATTGGATTTGATGAATGAAAGCAGTGGTTGTACAACTCCATGTTGGATAACATAATCTCGTAGCTCTGGTTCATCACAAATAATATTACCAAGAGCACAGACAGCTTGCTCACAGACATTCGGAGCGGGCGATGACAATAGTTGAATGAAGAGCGGTACAGCACCGGCAGCAACGACCTGCTTTGTTCGTTCGGATGAGCCCATTGCAATGTTGGTCAAGGCCCAAGCAGCTTCAAACTGTAGCATTGTATGATTATGTTGCTTTAGGTAATCTACCAGAGTGAGTAATATGTCGCTTTTGATCAAATCATTGATTGGTGGATCATCAGAAGAAAACAATTTACGTACTGCCTGTGCTGTTGCCAGTTGTTGTTCAGGATGTGATGAATTCTCTGCAGCCTTAGCGAGTTTCATCAGATTCATATCGATCGGTAGCTGACAATCTTCATTTGAGTTCGAATCCATATTAGGTACGTTACGACGCTTAAATACGGTCTCTTCCCTTTTCTTTTTCCGAAGTTCAACTGTCACTTCATTGCGGCGACGGCGCATTTCAACTTGATCCTTGCCTTTGTTTTTAAACATTTGTTTCAACGATGACATTTTGTGTTTATCTTTTGTATTAACGATGCTAATAAAAGGTTTGTAAAGTGAAGTTAAGTTTATAACACAAAAAATAATCACACAAACAAATGAAGCCGTCAAAGATCAGAGTCAGGGTGGCTAAATTTTGTGAGTTTATTGTGAATGGCCAGAGTGGCCACAAATGTTGCTGAAATGTTGTTCCAATTTAATTCCAATAAGAATTGAGTGTGCATATGAAACTGTTTTTTATACCATTTATGCTTGATTCACTCAGTTAGCAAGTTAAGCTGATATTTTTCGTTAGCAGCTCAAAAAGTTGATAATTTCCTAAAACAACAACAACAACAGGCAAATGACCAAATTGCAAGGTTGTTTTTGTAAAATTTAAGCGCTTTTTTTTCTGCACAAGAGTAATCGAAAATTTATGTTATCACCACGGCTGGGAAATTTTGAGTACTGTTGCCAACATTTTTCTTTGGCCTTACTGCTAACTCTTGGGTAATAAAACAGCTGATCTTCCACAACACAATTTTAAGTAAATTTCAAATTGTTAAATTTTCTTTTAAATTTTAACAAAAGACGTAGCAGGAATGAAGTGGAAGCTGCAATTGTACTTAATTGTGCAATTTTCACAAAATTTTCATATTAATTTCCCTCAGTTAGCCACAACGTTCCATTTGTTTGTATAACCAAAGCATGAAATGGTTGCTTTTCAGCGAAAACGCTGTGTGAACGATGTCTAAAAAATCCCATTTTTTAAGCCGTGTGAATCTGGCATTACTGATATGCATATCTCTGTTACATGTTCTCATAATCAGCTGTGCTTGCTGCTATATTGAATTGTACTATAAGAAACATTATGTACTTAATTTGTGAAAAATGATTAATTGATTAATTAAAAATGTGTATTTATTTTAATAAATGATATTATTTTTATTAATTATTTCTTAATTGCAAATTATTTATAAATTTTATAGGATAAAGACGATTACATTCGACATTTCTGACGTCATGAGAAAAACGAACAGAAAACAGTCAGGTGAGTGGCGCAATTTCATTTTTATTGGTGCTTTTTGTACAAATTCTTCATAGATTCACGATTGGAATCTATTCCAGAGAAGTGAAGCGCATGTGATAAAATTGTTTATCAATCTATTATAAAATGAACAAATCTATAATATAGAGGTAAATATGAAGGAAATTAAATGGTGTACTATAATTAACAATTATGTTCTTCAAAATTAGCCAAAATGTTATATTCAGCCGAATGTGGTGCCCAGAGTGGATAAACCCGAATGTATAACAAATCGCTAAAGCTGTTTAAGGACTTTCTAAATAGCCTTCGGAGCAAATAAGTGTTGCTCATTCTTTTTGGAGCTGGTGAACAAAGTTAAGTTCAATGTACCGGGTAATTATAACATTGTTAAAGAACCAATGAATATTGAAACAATTTCGATGCGTTTAATGAATAAGTATTATTATGCGGTCACAGAGGCATTTGCTTATTTCAAATCACCGGTGATTGAAGAACCACTGCCACATATTGTCTTATACAAGGAACTTTTAAATGCATTACAACCTCATTGTCCAAAATGATCGGGTGGTCGTTACACTGACGTTATTCTTGAACCAATGGATTTGCTCACTCCCAGGACCAAGCTTAAATGTGAAATATACAGAGATCTGGATGAGTTTGTTTATGATATGCGTTTACTTTGAATAAATAGATACATAGATATACAAGTCGACTGATGAGGCCTACAAAGCTGCTGGATTTATTCGTAATACATACCTGGTTTTGAGGAAAGAGAATCGGATGATGATAAATAAATTTATGGAATTTACTAATGAAATCTTTGATAAATTTTAGGTTGGTGGATATAGGTCAGACACTAAAAGTATCCGAATTTTAAGTCGATAGTACAAAAAACAAAAAAGTTTTTCTAATAAGAACTTTCGTGTAGATCCCAGTTTGTATGGGGAGTACCCCCTAGTGGTCCAAGGGTCTTGAAAATTATATGGTTGGTTGAAATCGGTCAGAAATTTTGTTCTTTTTTGAAATTTGATTTTAAACAGTTTCTTGACAATTGGCACCCCACCGAACGAATCGAATCAAATAAAAAGTATTATTATGTCATATAAGTTTTCTACCATTTTATTGTAGTTTCTTGGCTTGTGATTTCTTTTTTTTTTTTTTTATTATTTAATTTTTTTATTATTATTTAAAACATATTTTTTTTATTGTTGGATCAGGATCATTATATTATATATATGTATATAATGTTATAAGAGATAATAAGTATAAATTGAAAAAAGTGGGTAAATTTTGATTAGTTTTTTTCTTTACAAATTTTTTGTTTTTTCATAAATTTACGAAAATTGGAAGGAAAATGTGAGAGTTTATTTTAATTAAATTTAGTTTAATTTTATTTTTTTTTTATTAATTTAATTAATTTATTTAAGATTTGTTGTTAATTTCTTTTCATTCTTTCAATGAAATTTCATATATTTTCGTATCTCGTTGTATTTTATTTGTTTTTTTTTTTTTTTTTATTACTATTATAATTTTTTATTGAATAAGAATTTTTATTTTTTTACCTACATAAAAATTAAAACAAGAAAACGCATTTAGAGAAATAACGTATATTATACATACAGTACTACTATGTAGAGTGATCTTACAAATTATGTATCCATTCATATTATGTATCCACCCATCAGATCTAAATACATGATCCGAAATCAATTTAGTAGTATCATGGGTCAAATATGTTAATACATAATTTATCGTACACCAGGTGAAGAAACAGAACAAGAAACCCATAATACATACATACATATATATATTATGTATATAACATTAAAAACGTATATACTACATACAATACATGTATGATAATTTACTGTAAATGGCAAAACTGATTTCACTCAGGTTCACTTGATATATTCATATTATTCTTTATTTTGAGTCCAAGCAAGTCCCATATTCAGAAGCATTAAGGATTTTAATTTAAATATGTACTTATAATGCATGACCAATGTTGATTTCTGAACAGATTCTTTATTTTTATAACTGAGATTCTTTATTTTATAATGATAATAGATTTGGTTAAAATTTGTAGGGAGGTTATCGAACAAACAAAATGTCTGGGCTGTGCTGTACTGGGCTGATGTAAATCGGCGGATTTCAGAAGCATCTAATTGATCACTTTCGCAATCGATTTAATTCTACCTTGATGAATTCAATTTTGTAACAATGGGGTAATACAATAGTAGTAGCAGCAGTACAACTACTCACTATGTTTGTTCTTGATAATGTTGGTGACAATACTCCCCAATTCTATAGTAATTTACTGGCACCTCTTTATATTACTGGTGGCAAGTAAATTCACCAGTAAGTGAGAACAATTGAGAGGTAACTAATGAAACGACTGATGACAATGCAAACGGTGGCAATGACATCGCCATGCTAAATACACCAGTTGAATATGTACATGTAAAAAAGGATAGAGTTGACACTATTACTGGTATAAGTTGTGGACCAGTGATTTATACTGCAGTTGAATGCATGACACTATTACTGGTATAAGTTGTCGACTAGTGATTTATACTAAAGCGTAATGATAGATTTGCCAGAAACCAGGCATCAATGGATGATGTATCAATGATATTACTCGTATTTATATATTGTTACTCATTTTTCCTTTTTCTTAACATGGTAATCCTTCTGATTTTTCTATTTTTATTTTAGAAGATAAGTAAGTACCACTTATCACATCACCACACACTTCCACATTTCCCTTTTTATCTAAGGCAAATTTCATTTGTTCAATCATTCAATCATTTTTTGTACACGCACCATAAATGTAATATATCAATGTGAAAGGAATTAGAAAGTAAAAGACTTCAGAGATTACCTAGAAATAGTTTTGATATTTCACAGAAGGCTTTATAATAAATAATACCCTCCTCCAATTATAATGTTTTTGATATGTTGTCGTACTATTTAGTGGGTGGGTGGCCACAAGGTAAACATTTTCTTCATAATTACATACATAGATACACATAGTGACATTTGTGAATAGCATGGAAAAATGAAGTTAAATTTGTTGTACTATTACTAAATCCCAAAATAAGGAGTTAAATCTATGTATTATATAATAGAATCAAAATCAGAATCACAATCAAAAATTTGAATAGTCACAATTACTCAATAATTGTCTTATGTGGATTTCTGAATTTGTCTTGTCCTATTCGCATTTCGATTCCGATTCCCAAATACAATAGTTTGAAATCATTTTTGATGCATTTGCAGTAAATTATTGCACATATTTTTATAGATTGTATGTTTCTTCTCCATCTTGTATTTAAATATTTTAATTTATTATTTGATTTTATTTCATTAGTTTTGATAGAAGAGGTCTGACCAATCGATCGACCCACTACATTTTTAATTATGTATGGGGGATTTTTGAAATTTTCCTCTTTTCGTACAGCAATGTCGTTTATTTATTTAATATTTGTATATATACCATACTCGTATAAAGCATTTCATATATAGAATTATAGGAGATCCATATCTCTATATTTTGTTTAATGGATATCTGTTCTTATTATATCATAGAGTTTTATACTTCTCACGCAGTTTATGGTATCATACATTTGTCATTAAGTTTGTAACATATCTGAGACCCCATTAAGTATATATATATATATATATATTCTTGATCAGCGCGACGAGACGAATTGATTTAGCCATGTCCATTTGTCCGTCTGTATGTATGCAAACTACAATAGTCCCTCACGAAGCTTTCTTTTCAACATACGCAAAACATTTCGTAGAATCAGCTGAATCGGACCACAAGGGGGGTACCTCCCATACAAAGCATAAACTTTAAACAATAATCAGAAGGTATAAAAGTTGCGTGAAGAGTATTAAAACTGCGGTATAGCCAAAGTTAATCTTCTTTTTACTGGTTTTTCTTTAATTTTGCCTTTCTATTTTCATTGAACAACAAAATGAAGATGAAGTTGTTTTTTATAATTTTTTTTTTTTTTTTTAATATTTTTTATTAATTTTCTCTTAAGAAATTTTGAGTATTTTTATTATTTAAAAGAAAATAATTATTGCTTTTATCAATTTATAATAAATAAAAATAAAATTCAATATTTTCATCGTTTTCACAATTTATGAATAAGTAAATTTTGAATTTCTTTTTTTTTTTTTTTTGTATTTTATTCATTTTCATCGTATACATAATTTTTTAATTTATAGTTTTATTGTTTTTTTATTGTTTGTTTGTTTTGTTTAACTTTGCTCAAAGTGATTTGTTTTTAGTTTAGTTTAATTTCATAATTCATTGTAGAACGTTGGGCAGGCAAATGATGATGGATTATAGATAATGGATGATAGATTGGAACATCTTGTAATACAGAAGAAGACATAATGCAGAGATCATCAAAGATATCATTATACTCAAGATATGCAAATATCAAGTTGAAATTTCATACATTCATTCATCATAAGTATAAAGTTTAATTACAATCGAACTTCCAAATTAGTACAATTATTGAATTACATTAGTCAATCATCATCATCATCATTTAACTTCAAGTTTTCTAGTTACAGTTTCTTACAATATTTACGATTTTGTGCAGTTTATGAATTTAAAATTATCTTAAAATTCTGTTAAATATATTCATTCTACTAAATGTTATCATGACCCCTTCCATCATACTACTTGTATTCAGATTTACTAGTGAGCTATGTACTACAATGCTCAATAATGTAGTAATCTGAAGGAAAGTCGCTCATTGTCAAACTGACTATAGATAGCATTGGAAGTTATGTAAGGATTCAATCGTATCCATTCTTATTTGGTAATCATCTTTCTCATCAAGTTTCGAACTTAAACAATACATAAAAATAAAAGTTATGCCATCTTTATTGTCCCATATACGTAGATGCTTGACTAAATTCTGCTTTTATGAAATAATTTCTTTTTGTTTGCTCATCAAAGATTTCCCTACATATTCGTGATTAAAGACTAGGTCATTTAAATGATTTAACGTAACACTATGTATTTGTCATTTAAAAATTGATCATATAAGACCAATCAGTCGGAAATAGTTTGACTATGACTCTACCATATATACATACATATGTATGTGTTAGGATGAAGATGTTTTGTATTATTTCCTAATCAATGGAGATGAGATCATAACCACCATAAGGGTGTTCAATTCAACCGATAACCAATTACTTCGATATATGTACATACTTTTAATGTATCTGAAATATATGGTAAAATATTCATTAAGAAGTGTTTGGACGTCGATAACTAGATTACTGGATGACTATAGCTTAAAAGTGTATTCTATTGATACATATTTTTGCATACCTTATCTCATTTTATTACTACTTATCTGATCATTCACCTGGATCTTATCTAATATGATCTAATCTAATCATACTCCTGCTCTCATCATAAATGAATTCTGAATTACTTCTTTGCCTCTTTCTTATCATCCGTCACCACCATCCTTTCTTCAATGCCTCCACCTTATTCATGATGCCCATGATATTTGATATACTAAATGTTTATTTTTTTTTTCGTTTGATTGTTGGTTTTTTTTTTCTTTGTTTGACTTGATTTTGTTTATTGAAATTATTTTTAATATTTATTTTTTTTCTGGTTTTCTATTATAAGTAATAAAAAAAAAAGATTTTATGAAATTTTTGTTTTTTGTTTTTGCATCAATTTTTTTCTCTTTTATTTCACTTTACTACATTCTTTTTATTCATATTTCACTTTGTTTGTATTGCTGGTTGTTGCTGGTTGTTTTATTTTATTATTTTCTTGTGTTCCTTTCTATGCCTTCCTTCCTTCCTTCCTTCCTTCCTTCCATTTATATTAATAAATAATTTAATATAATAAATTTGTTCTTTATTCTTTCTGTTTATTTTTAATCGTATATATTTTTCTTTAATTTATATGTGTATATATATATATATTTATTTATATATATAATAATCGTATCGTATTTGTTGTTTATATTTTATTAGTATACATGATTTGCGTTTCTGTAATTTTTATTTATTTAATATATTTTTTTCTTTTTTAGTATACATCGTGTTACTTTTGTTGTTGTTGGTGTTGTTGTTCTTGCCTTATGTTCTATAAAAAAATATTGTATTTTCATTAAGTTTTGTTTAATTAATTTAATGCCTAATAAAAAGTTGTTAGTTTCATGTTTTCATTTGCTTTCTTTTTGTTTTCTGTTTTTCTCTTTAATTTTATTTATAAATAATTTTTTACGTATATCGGGTTTTTTCATTCTTTCTTTCCTTCTTTTCATTGCTTTCATTTATTTGTTTCTTTGTTTGTTTGTTGTAGTCACAATGGTTCATATTTGTTGTTATTATAAAAAACAAAAAAAATGCAAAAAATTTATTTTATTTAATTTAAATTTAATTATTAAAAAAAAAAAAAATTATTTAAAAAACGAAAAGAATATCAATAATCAAAATTCTAATGAAAAATTTAAAAAAAAAAAAACAACTTTAAATGTTGACTGACTTCCTTTTGTTGTTGTGCTCACATTCATATTGCTCTTGTTACTGTTTTTATTGTGCCAACTCCTTAAATTATTTAATTAAATTGCAAATAATCGATTGTCTTAGAAACTTAGAATTTATATATGTAAATATATATAAAAAAAAATGATACATAAGCACTACATTAATAAAAAATTAATTAACTATTATAAATTTAAAATTCATTTGTAAAATTTTTTCCAATTTTTTTTTCTTAAATTTTTTTTTTTTTTTTTTTTTGTCTTCATTTCTGTTATTGCAAGCACATTGGCAAAAATTAGCAATTTTCATTATTTAGTTTTGTTTTTTTTTTTTATTTAATTTTTGTTAATTAATTATTAAATTAATTAATTCATTATTCGTATACATAATTTGTTGGTTGTTGTAATGTGATTTGTCCAAATATACTAAATCAAAAATAAAAAAAAAAAATGTATAATTGTTATGATTATTATTATTATGATTAAGATTAAGATAATGATTAAGTAAATTATTACAATTGACCATTACCACCAAAAAGATTGTAACGATTTATTGTAACAATTTATTGTTACGTTTTGCATATTGCGTAACTATTTTTTTTTTTTTTTTGCTTTTTCATTTGTTGCTTATTTTTGTATACTTTTGCAACAAATTTTGTTTTTGCTTTTCGATTTTTTTTTTTTTATAATATTATTAAGTTAATGCATATTTAAGAAGATCGATCCTATAATTTTATAAATGTATATTAAAAAAAAAAAAAATAAGTATGCATGTGTTTCATTCTTCTCATCTTTTCTTTTCTTTTCATTTCTAATTAAGTAAAATACGCAAACACAACACAAGAGGAGAAGATTGAAGATGGAAGATGTAAAAGCCAAAACCGAAACCAAATTCAACATACAATAGGCAGACAGCAGACAAGCAGATAAACAATGAAACAGAACAGCAGAGTAGAATGAAATTAGATCAGCAGATCATCATTGAATTTTGTTTATACGTATGTGTGTAGTATTTAGTTGCAAATAAGCAAATATTGATTGACCCCTTGATGCTTCTGTTGCCTTTTGTTGTTGCTGTTATTCGAAATAGAATAAGTAATACCAATTGTTGTTGTTACTACTAATCTGTTGATGATATCTGCGACTTTTGTTTTGAATCGTAGAAATGTTGCTGCTGTTAGAAAAATGTTTAAGGGTGCTACCGCTAAAGTTGTTGCTACTGTGGTTCTTGCTGTTGATGTTGCTATGCTTTGATCTGCCTATCCTCAAGGACTAAGATCCTGATGTAGGCTAGGATCATAGCCGCCCATACTATTATCATATGGTTGCTGCTGATCATAGCCACCAGAACCCATTGAATAACCCATTGAATCTTGTGGTGGCGCTGGCGACATCATTGGTGTTGTAGTACCGCTTGGTGGTCCAGCCATGGAATATGGTGAGGCTCCAGCTGCCTTCTTGGCAGCATACAAATTCGCCTCCTCTTGGGCTTTGCCAATATTCTTCTTATAGCGAATGCGTTTATTACCAAACCAATTTGATACTTGGGAAACCTAGAAAATAAGAAATCACATATTAAATAATATCATATCATATCAGATCAGATCATATCACATATATAATTTATTTAGTTAATGTGCTTACAGTGATGCCACACTTGCGTGCCAATTCCTCTTTGGCCTCTTCCGATGGATATGGATTACTCAAATGACTATAGAAATATTCATTGAGGATCTCCGATGCCTGCTTACTGAAGTTGCGTCGCTTGCGACGAGCATCAAGGAAACGTGAACGCAAAATCATGACCGCCTCACAAGTCGATTGCTTCAATTGCATTTGTATTGAACTGAATTTCTTATGAATAATTTGCACCATACGTTCAATTTCTTTGGGTGTTATTGGTCTGCAAAAATACATATATGATTGATTAAATAATTGGTCTAGGAGGAGGGAGGTGACTAATACTAGTACTGTACCTGGTGCGACTTTGTTCACGCAATAAATTCATGACATGAGTTGTAAATTCATTGCATGCTTGTTCATATTTCTCCAATTCCTGGTGATAAATCTGTCTGATCTGTGCCAATTTAGCACGATAATCCGAATGTTCAATCGCATTATCAGCTCCATCAATCGATAGCGAGCCACCTTGACTTGCTGCAGCAGCAGAAGCAGCAGCTGCACCACCACCACCCTTTTCTGGACCAGCAACACCTTCAGCAATCAGCATGTTATCCAAACGCATCAATTGTGGATCTGGTGGTTCCTCTTCTTGGGTATTACGAATTGACAAAACTGAAAAACAATAATAACAAAAAAAAAAAATTATATTGCAATTTCAGAAATTTATAAATATCATCAGCACCATAAATACATTCTTGATGGATCAATTATTCATGAAACTAAACCATATATCAATAACTTTAAATGATTAGATTTAGATTTCTCTTCTTTTATATTTTATCCTGATAAAACTATGTTCATACAAATCCCCAAAAACTAATTTACAAATACATATATATTTGTAAAATTACCAGTAGTATAATACTATGACTATTGTATAATGGTGTTTTCGGTACATGAAACATGTGTAAAGGTTCTTCAAATAACTCTCTCACTCTCTTGTAGACAAATTTTGTATTTCGAACTCATAAATTGTACATATTTTCTATAATGCAACACCCTCATTACCTCAGCCTCAACGCGCTATCGAGTAATATAGTGTTTTGTGGATCAAAAAATCCCAAAGGAGTCAAATAGATGTCCCCTAGGAAATCCAATAGATGTCAATTGTAGTAGTGTATGTTTTATTTATTTATAAGACAGACATAATACACAAAACTAGCGTTAAAATTAAAAAGAGTGCCTACGTCTCTATGTTGAGATGAATTTGACTAAAGAAGGAAATTATAAACTAAATCAATATTATACAAAGAGAATTCTTTCCAAAAAGTTCTGTTGTTTCTAATGCTTCTAAAAGGTATAGCCCTAGTTGTCCCCATGCTTGAACAGACATCGATAATGTGCTCGACGGAGTCGCCGCGATAAGCCGGCGCAGAACGTTTTAATGTATGCGTTGAATTTGTCCGTTACGTAGGCACACAACCATAGACCACCGGTTTTTTGAGGTTTTTGATGAAAGTGCACATAGGATTGCAATTCGTATACTCCGTGTGCCAAAGTCTTTGTGCGTATAAGTTTTGTAAGATGTTTTTTCAGGTCTTTGTCAATAGTGAGGTCGATTGCTATATAATGTGCTGAGAGCAGAGCACGTAGTGGGGAACTTTGTCATCCAATAATACCTTGATGACAGGGAACCCAATATAACAAAATTTTGTGTTTGTGGTCCATGCATAGATTACGGATAACGAGTTATTATATTTTGTTTAAACAATTTATGTTTTGTATCGCTATAATGGTTGATACAAAGTGTCGATGCAGACAATGTACCATCCCCTATTTGCGTGTGTGTTTACTGACAACATTTATGGGGAAAACCGAAGGAAATATTTATAGGACACATTTATACTATACATTTCGGATGGCTGTTTACAATTGAATGAATAAATTGAAACGATTTAATACAGCCAATTGTAATAGACCCCATCGAGATGGCTATTGAAGGCTGTAGCAGTTCATAAATCATTGATAAAATCCATGATATCTTTTCAGCAGATGAGAAATTTAATAAGTGAACAACGAGATATTTCAATGTAACGAAACATGGATTCATTACGACTAATATACGTCGGAATTAAGAAACACGCAAAGGATGGAATGTTCTTCCATCTTAAGTGAGATCATTACTTCATACATGTAGAATACAATTACATTGTCTACCGAAAAAGAAAAGCAATATTTGCAGTTTTTTTGAGTTTTCGTAGTTTGAAGTAGTTGAACGTTAATTTAATTAATTTTCTGTTAGATTTATTCAAATGGGTTTATTTTTAATGAAGTAATAAGTCGTTTTAAATATTAAAAATTTTGTCAACTACTTTGTAGCATCACTTTTGCCTTTAATGACACTTTTTACCCTAACGGGCATAGAGGATTATGATGCACTCAAATATTCCTCCGAAATGTCATCATATCAAACATTTTCAAGCGTTTCCTTTTACTGAGCCATAATTTTCTGTATCTTTTTTTAAATATTTATTGGCCATATTCAATTGAATTGAGATTTCGACTGTTGCCTGGCCAATTCCTTCTTCCTTCAGTTTTACACCATAACGTTAAATAATAATTTATTGAACTCAAAAAATCTGCTCTCAGATGGCAAGAACTCATAGTGTTACTTATAGAGCGGTCCGATGACAAGGTGAGGAATCATCGTGAAATATTGGGCTTTCTTCTTATTATCCAATAGACTCCAAACTTTTTACAACTTCATTGAACATAATATTTTTATATTTATCCGCATTAACTGATATAGCATTAAAATAGACATGTAAATGAATGATATGGAGTATCATAACATCGAGGGAATGCTTGACAATGGGTACAATGCGCTCACCTTGTATACAATGGAAGGAATGTATATAAATTTAAGCTTGGACTCATCTCAAGATATGACATGTGATGACCAAACGGATTCTGTCAAATTTTCTTTCTTATTTTTAACCCATTATAATCTTAATTTTCTTGGTCAGAAGTTGATGATAACCTAGTTCTCATATCCTCATTGTTCATTCGTTTTAGAACATTGCTTATTTATATATTCCTTTGAAATTCTTCTGACTTAATCTAGCCTAAATTTTGCAAGAATTTTCTCAAAATAACGCGGTCTTCTTTCGATTTAGTGCATTTTTTTTCCGGTTGGGTTTAAGACAACGTGAATGTATGTATCAATGAATGAAATGGATCCATCGATCACTGTATCCTATTCTGCATTCTATTCCAGAGAACTTTGTTCAATCTGACTAGCGGAGTTGGCCCTTTTTATGGGACAATCTGTGGTTACTACCCAGACAACCGGGTGCTGTGACCCACAGAGCAGCGAAGGTTTAAGGTAAGCCTCAACTCCAGACCAACGGCTGAGGCGTATGACAAAAATAAGTATGACTTGAATTTGGTTCATGCGGATACACACACATATATTCCAGGGGACGTTCATTGATGTTTATCAATTCTTGTGCTTGGTACCGTGTTATTAAGTCTCCATGACAGGTGTTCACGTTAAACAAAATCAACTTGGTATTGTACTCTTTACTAAATTGAACATGATTTGTTTATCATTCTTAATACAGCATTTCTATTGGAAATCTTGAAGTTTTGAATCTGTAAATTTAAATACATATATACAAAGAGTCTAACTCTTATTAAAGAGATCCAACCATTTCAAAGGAAACAAAAGGCAAAGGCGGTGGTGGAAGTGGAGGTGGAGGTGGTGGCATAACATAAAATTTTGTATAAAAAATTTAAACCAATTTGAAAACAAAACAATAAAACAACAAAACAAAATAGTCATGAGTTGCATAACAAAATACAATACTTACACGAAGGATAGGACAAAGGGTACTACTGAACGCTCCAAAGAATAACACAATAATCATGATCAAAGCGATGATGAAGGAGGTTGAAAGGAGGCAAGCAACAAAGGCAAGCAATAGATGAAAAACAAGGAATCAACAATAAAAACGAACAATTTCATTCAGTCGACAATAGAACAACCATCACAACACAATGCAACGAAACACATGACTAAAGTCATGAGGCACATGGATACTTTTTGCTTGACTTAACTTTGATGTGTCCTTTTGCAAAAAAACCAATACCCAACAACATCAATTCCAACACTAACATCAGCATCAGCATCAGCATCACCAACAGCAACAGCAGCAGCATGAACAAACAACATTCAAAAGGCACATAAAATTTTATGATTTTGTGTGTAAAAGTATTTAAAATGCTCAACAGAACTGTGACTGAAACGAAGCCAAAGCCAAAGCCAAAGCCAAAACAACAAGTTGAAACCATTGCACAGCATCCACAGTCACAGCTAGAACCAAATCATCATCATCATCTTCTTCATCGTCATCGTCATCGTCATCATTATCTTTTATTTGTAAGAAAAAAAAGGAAAATGTAGGAATACACAATTGACTGAGACTAACTGAAGACGATGACGATGACGACGACAACTGAATCTTAACGGACTTTGCCAACAACATGGAGGAAATGAGGAACGAAAATAGAACAAACAGTGAGAGGAAGGAGAAAAAGTTTCATTGCGAAAAAACTTTGCCAATGTCTTTTCATGAAATCATCCTCTCCATACATAGTACAAATACAACACAACAAAGAAGTTTGTATAAACGAGCGAACGAATCGAATGAACAAAAGTAGAATGGGTAATGGGTAAACAAACAAACAAACAAACAAAAAACAAAAAGGTGGGGCGGAAGGATTTCTTGGCGACGTAAGGCAGCATAAGGCGACAAAATACCACCAACAACAAGTGAACGAAAATGTGTTGCAAATTTAAGCAGTTAAAGCAATTGAAGAAGAGACTCAAACTCAGTCTCTGGACCCACCAGCATTTGTTATTCGATTCCAGCATACATACTCGTACATATATATGTTTGTGTTACTTTTTTTTCGGTCGTTTTCATTTCACGCTCTTCTTCAGAAGAATTTGCCACACAGAACAGAAGAACTCACAATCAACCCGCCCGAACTAAACAGGGAACGCAAAGCATTAACTTGATAGTGTTGATGGTGGTGATGGTGGTGATGGTGGCAGCAGTTGAAGTAGATAGGAGGAGGGAGGCAAAGTAAAATGGCATCTACATATTGTATGTAGTTCGTTGGTTGGTTGTTTAGGGAATTTGTTGAAGATGATGAAGATGCCTGCCGACTACCGCCTGCCTTTATTATCAAAGCAAGAAACTGAAGCAGAGGGAACAAACCAGAAAGGAATGGAATATTGTCTTTGGTTGCTAATATTGGATTTTTTTTTTTTCTTTTCTTAAAATGAAATTTTAATTTTATTTTTCCCATTTTTCAGTAGCTAATTCCTCATTCTCTAGACCATTTCTATCACTACTACGTATATATATACTTATATATATATATTTAGTTGGGTTATGTTCTATGTTGATTAATCCATGAATACATTCATAATGTTAAGATTGAGTCGAATCTTAATGAATCTTTTATAACTTGAGAAATGCAAATCAAAATTAGAGAATTTTTTGTTCAAAACCCATAAATATGTTTGAATAGTATGATAAGCCCCAGTCTTATAGAATCCAAGACCACCGCTATAAATATGTGGTGAACCTGGAGCAATTACAATATCTACACAATTTCATAATGTAAAATTTATCTTCTTTTGATCTTTCAAGTTATCAAGTTCCCATCTACTACTATTCTTGAATTTTTAATTTTTTCATCTCTCTTGGTATATTTAAAGTAGCGGCACCATCTATAAACTCCTAGTTATATGTTCACCTACTACTATTACTTAAGAATTTTAACTCAACTAATTTAATTTAATCATAATCATTATCATAGCTTATAATTGCTAAGCTCTTTGTGCTTTGTTATCTCTTATAAAAATTCAATAGATAATCACATGGTGAAACCAAAAATTAATTTAAATAGGTAAAGATTATATTAATGTTGAACACGGGACATGATGAGACAGCAGCAATACACTCTGCAATAGCTCTGTTTCCAAACAAATTTAAGAAAAAATTCGACTTGGCACTATCACTCTATTAAAATAGGATAGAGGAAAGGAACAGCGGTCTCAATTGGACTCACCCCTGAATCTGGAACTTATTAAGAATCCTAGATTTGTTTCAGAGATATGTCTGCAATTTTTGTTGATTCCTAGCAACAGAGATATAATAGTTATTTATTTCATAATCTATGGTACATTGTTCATTAAGACTTATTAGCATATTATGTGAGAGTTCCCGAGACTATTTGGATATATTTCCGAATAAGCTTTAGCATTTACATAATATGCGCTTCAGTTGAGGCGATCTACTATCTAATGAAGAGAGAAGAGACAACAGACCATGTACTATGCCACTGTGAGGGTCTAATCTGGACCAGATAGCGTAATCTGATTGGCCAATACTTATATGTAACAAAATGAAATTGTAGATTTGCCACCGAGGAGTGTTCTGGAATTTTTGATTAATACCAGACTCTTAGAGGCACTTTAATTCCTGGGGGGTTGTCACAATGAGCCCATGGGCCTCAGTAACGAGGTGTATTAGTTCCTGCTCTTTCCTTAAACTAAACTAATCTAATCTAATCTCTTATTTTTTGAGTTCTATTGCGTGATCTATGAGCCATGAAATCATAACATTATCCATGTACTACTCTTCCAAAATAACAATCTGTTGAAATTGTGTAAATAAATTTTATAAGGAAATCATTTCATCAAATATTTCAATATTCTTCTATTGAAAGTGATTCATTTTTCTAGTCTTTAAATATTTCTGTACATAAAAAAACTTTTCACAATTTAAGGGTTCAAGTTTTCTTGCTCCTTATCCTTCTTCCACTTTGTCTTACATATAGTACCTACATATAATCTACAATAATAATTTGAAACTTGGAAAACCTTTGGGGGAACAAATAATCTAAATAAAATAATAATAACAACAACAACAACAGCAATATTAAATATAAAGGTGATCCAAAAGGTAAAATTAAGAAAGCAAAAAAAAAAAAAAAAAAAAAGGATAAAAAAAAAGGAAGTATGAAACTAAAAATGGTAATTTTATGGAAAACTACAAAATTAAGAAACCAAAAACCAAGTTATTTAATTTAAGAAAAACTCATCAGATGAAACGTGAAAGAAACATCGCTCACTGAACTACGGTTATACCGAATATTACAACTACCCTATAACCTTCTTCCTTCTTAACGCAAACCGAAATTTTCAGTTTAGTTTATAAGGATTTGAAAAAAACTCAGATGGTTCATCACCAAATACCATTCCATAGTAATCCGCTTGTTCCTAGCTAAAGACATAAATACATGGCAGCAGGTATACATATGTTTACACATGAAAATATGTATGTATTTGATATATTTTTGGAAAAATTAAGACTAAGGATATATATGCAAATGCAAAGTTTTGTGGGATCTGATACGATGACATACATATGTTTGACAAAGACGACTTGTTTGAATTTAAAAAATGTCTCTAATTTTATTTTTAGATTTTTCGATTGTTCCTTTCGGGTTTTGCGAATTTTTTCCTTTTTTCCTAAACCATCTTCATGAATCACTTTGCCCATTGGTGAAAACCGTATAAAAATCCGTTCGCTAGTTTTTAAGTTCATCGCGTACAGACACACGCGGCGGGGAGAATTTCTTTTATAATATGTAGTGAATATACTTTATAATATATTGGTTTTATCATTTACATTATATATATATCCCCTTGAGTAGTTTCGACTTCTCTCAAACTTAACATATTAAAATGTAATAGTTCTTCTTGTAACAAGGTCAGTCAATGTTTCCATAGAGGCTAAAAACCATACTTATTTCATTAATCTGGGAGCCTTGACTGAAAAATATATATCATCTTGATACTTGAAAAAGTGAAATTTCCATTAAAGGGTCTCTACTTTGCTTTAATTTGTCACAATATACTATTGTAATACCATGCCATACATACTAAATTGTATGCGAAAAGGGAACAATATAAAAACATAAGAATGAATATTTTAGGTGGTAAACGAACGAAAGAAAACTACTAAACTAAAATTAAGTTAAAGACAAAGAATAATAATATGCAAAAACAAAGCAGAAGTAGAAGTAGAAGTAGAAGACCATGAAGGAAATTTCATGAGAATGAAACAAGTGCATGAAATGTGTGCTTGGGTAGATTTCTTTTTTGTTTTTCTCTAAAGGACATAATGGGACAATATGACAACAAAGAGAACAAGGTACTACAAGAAATAAGTAGAAGAGGAAACAAAGAAGACCTAAAGAATTTGGCACAGAAACTGTGTTTGTCCTTTTGTCTGCATATCATCATGCATATCCTTCTTTGTCTATTCTGTTCTGCTCATCTTAGCTCATCCATTTCTGTTCATCTATTTTTGTCTTAAGTTTTAGGCGACCAACTGGAAAAATAACAAGTTTTTTTTTTCTTGTCTTTTTTTGCACATGTATTTTGGGGTCTTTGGTTGGTTTTATATGTTGGTTGAATATGCGCTTCTCCTTTCCTTTCCTTTCCTTTCCTTTCCTTTCCTTACCCCTTATCACCTTTTTTTCAGCGTCGTACGAGATAGCAAACCAAGACTGCCTACCTACTACCAATAACTTTTTCCATCTTTTCATCTTCAATCTTATATCCATGCTAAACGCGTAGTACGCACTTATTGCCTTTTGGCGACAGATGTAATATTATAATAATATTATATATCTAATAAGTTGACACTGCCGCTGACACTGGGACTGAGGCTGGGACTGGAAACTGCTGAAGAAGGACAAAGACAACTCAAAATGAAGTAAAAGTTCTGCAAAAGAAAATTACGTGCATCTCATAACCAACCGCAAGACAACAACAACGACATCAACAAACATAAGAATATATTAGAAAAAGAAATATCCATAGAAATGTAATGAAACAAACTAACCAAGTTGCTCACTGACTGCCGGACGTGGCCACAATTTTTAGATGATTTGATGAAAATGATAATGATGATATGATGGTCGGTTGGTCTCTTCTTTAATTTGTGTTCTAAAAGTTTCCTTTTAGCAGTTTTTCCGAAATTTCTTAAACTGTTATTGTGACCGTAACTAACTAATACCCATCCAACCTACCACCATACACACTTCTTTCATTTAAACGAGTTTATATGATTTTGGTGGTTGCATGTATTGCCAACCAAAACCAAGAGAGGTGAGAACGAACATAAATAGGGGTGTTGTCACATAAACACATAAAAACTACAATTTACAACCACAAATACCCAGAAAAAAAAAAATAAAAACTACAGATACGATACAAATATTATTGTACATATATACATACAAACAAGAATTGAGTTATTTATTTGACATCTCTTTGATTTACACAAAAAAAAACAGAAAAAAAATTTAACTTTGTTTCATCGAAGCTTACACAACAATGCATCCCCACCAAATGAAAAATTTTTATTCATACAGAAATATATATTGTAGTTTGTAGGGTAGCTATATCAATATCAATTACCTACATATTTTTTTGGCCGATAGTTTTTTTTTTTATGGATTATGTTAATTGTATGGTATATTTTCAATTTTCTCTGTGTAAAATAGTTTCCTTTGAATATCTTTTGAGACAAGCAAATAAAAACTCAAAACGTGTGCAAAATGAAAAGTATTTTTCGCATCAGACCAACTTTTTCATTTTGGCTATGCTGTGTAAAAGTCTCTGTGTTATAAATAACGTGAACGTACAATAAAGTATGAAAACGTAGGTTGTTTGTACTAAAAATTCTAGTTCATAAGATCAGAAGCTAAGAGATAAATTTGGATAAAAATTAATGAATAGTCGGATGGAGACTTAATGGAATTTAAAACACACGAAAATAATCAGATTCTTATAGTGTCCAAATTTCAGTTTCATAGTATAAAAAACGAAATAGTGTTTCTAATAAGAAAGATAGGAGGTACCCTCCCTAGTGATCCGATATGCTTGATTTTGACAAACATATGTGTTGGGTATGGTGAAAAGAAAACTTTGTGCTCTCTAGCTCAAAAACTGATGGACTAATTTTCATTCAGAAGAAGGACAGAAGAGATGGCTAAATCAACTTGTGTCATTGCGCTGATCAAGAATATATATACTTTGTGGGGTCTCCATCTTTGTGTTACAAACTTCATGATAAACTTATAATACGTTTTACTAGGTAAAGAGTATAATGAGTGCCGAAACAGAGATAGTTTGTTAATTTTCTTTTATTCTGCCACGACGATTCATGAAAAAAAGTATGCTCCTCTTCGAGAAGGTATGTACTTTATCAGAATGGCCATTTGATGCAACAAAAGTATGTTTATCTTCAAGAAGGTGTGTACTTTATCAGAATGGCCAGTTGTTGGAACATAGTTTGCTCAATTTCGTTCGCGTCAAAGACACGCCCTTGGTCCGGTCGGACTTGCATCGAAAAAATTAACCACTTTTTTGAGAAAATGGGGAATCAACGGCACATAAGTACTCGTGACATCGCTAAAATTCTTGTCTGGCTTTAAAAAATGAAAATGGATGTTTGGGTACCAAACTATTTGACAGAAAAAAGATCTTATTGATTGCATTTTATTTTGTGAAATTTTACTAAACTGGAATGGTTTGTCGAAATTGATAACTGGCGATGAAAAATGGATAACATATGAGAATAAAGTGCGAAAAATATCATGGTCCAAACAAGGTGAGCCTGCCCAAACCATCGCAAAGCCGACGCTATTTACGAGGAAGTTGTTATTTTGCATTTAGTCGATTTGCAAATGTCTTGTAAATTATAAGCGATAATTTCAGAAGTTTTTTATCTAAGACTAAATGAAGCGTTAATGGAAAATTGGTCTTCCACCGCGCGACAACCCACTTCTGTTATTATTATCCGGCAAAAGTCGTGGGAACTCAACAAGGAAATGTTAATGCGCCTAATATATATTCCGGACTTAGTACCATCTGATTGATTACCATTAATGTAATTCGTTCCATGCAGAATTATCTTAGTGGCGTAATAATGAATTCCTTAAAAGATTGCAAAACAGTTATCAGAAACCATCCAGTTTCGGGATTATAGTCTTACCCGAAAGATGGCAATATCAATTAATATCATTTTCTGAAATCACTTTTCAACCGATGCTTTACTTTACTTTACCAGATCGACTGACAGACAACATTCCCTAGAATAAGGCACCTCTTCCTTACACAAATAGTTTCAGTATTCTTATTCATTTATTTATTTATATAGAATTAAGATTATAATTACAAATTATAATTTAGTTATTAACATGAGTAATAGCGACAAAGGCCTTCAGCTCAGGGAGACATTTAGGAAGGATTGGAGGAAATTAGAAAAGTGCAGGACCAGACTCGAGCGGGAATCGAACCCGCGACTCTAGGATGTCAGATTGGCGCACTAACCATTGAGCCAACGAGCCGGCCAGTTAGTCAGTATTCTAATTAACAAATACAATAATATATACAATAAAGTATAACTATTACATCCAAACATTGGTGATACTAAATATATTTATAAATACATGTACTTTGTGAAGTGTACAAAGGAACATTTATTACCATTTTTGAAGCGAATTGAAATATTGAAACCTTATAGATTCTTGTGACTTTTATATATCAGATTGAAACCAAAAAAATCAGACAAGTATGATAATTAACACAGTATAGAGTACATATATAGATTATACATACATGGAAAAATTGGTGATGATATCTATATACATATAACTTATATTGATAAACTAAAGTTCTGTTCTTGTTCTGTCTTGCAATACTCGTATTTTTAGCATTCGATTAAAATCTTGATGGCAGTCAGACATGGGACTTAATGAAGGGATTACTCATTTAGTTATCATATATTCACATATACTTATATGATACAGAAAAACACCCACCTACAATCATATTTCAATTCATTTCATTTCACATGCTTCATCATATAAAGTTGCAGGGCCTCTTCTCATTCAAAAGGAGTACATATAGTCATCAGCCGCAACTTGATTTCTTCTTGCAAATTTTTATTATTTGTTGTCGAGATTTTTGCATATTTTTTATTTCGCATTCAATTCGATTCATTTCGATTTGAGCGTTTCAAAGATTGAGATGTTTTTAAAGCAAAACAAAAACAACAAAAAAATCATAAGCATATATAAAGAAATCAAAATTAGTTTCAAGAGCGTGAAAAACCTGTTCTTTCTTCTTCAAGTATATCAAGAATGTTTCACTCTATTTATATATACATACATATTACATACAGAATTAAAGATACATATGTACATTCTAAAAAGTATATAGGCAAGCAGGCAGTTGTTTATACTCCTACATTCATACTACATATGTATGTTCCTTCAGTCCTCTTAAAATCAAGAGAAATCAGGACACAATTTGCCATAAATATGTACTAGACTAATATTCGAAAGAATCAGATTCAGAAGTTATAGATAATTTAAGATATCCCACTACCTTAGCTCAAGAAATGAAAAAGGTCGCAGTCGCATCAGGTCCATTTTCTGAATGCATTCAATTAATCGATTAAGAAGTTTTTCATTTTCAAATTATCTCAATAAGAATTTCACATTCCAGTAATCGGAGAACTCCAAAGAAAATCACTCTTAGTTTAGTTTGAGTAAAATAAAATGAAGAATGTCAGTATGTCAAAGTGGATTAAATCAGGTAAAAAGAGCAGCACTTCTTAAACTTATGTAGTACAAGAACCGACCAACCTCTTGAGAAAATTCTTGTTCGAGGACCACATTTCAACCAAGAACGTATAACGAACGTAGATGTAAAAAGTTAATATCAAAATGAACCAAAGTTTAAAAACTGCTGGAATGGAGGAACTACGATTTCTTTCTCTGAAGCAATATACCACTGCTATATATGATTATTTCTTTTGAGTGGGGACTCATCAGAGACCCCTGTTATTGTATAACAAATAAATTAAAGTAACAAAACTATTATGCACACTTCTATGTGATGACAGAGAAAAAGGTCTATAGGAATCTAATCTAATGTCATCGAAGTCCCAATAAAAACAACAACAACAACAACAACAACAACAAAGTAATCTTGAATGGATTCATATGGCAACAATACTGAACTGAACGTTAATGAGCTGGAAATAATAATATTATTGTATGTGCATATTTACAAAAACAAGGAGAATAAGGAGTGGTCGCCGCCGCCGGCTGATTTAGACGAAACAAAAACTGACCCAAAAAGGAAAGCAATTTCTTTGTTTCGCTTCAAAGGTCACACCACAACCAACCATGCCAAGAGGCACAGATGTTCATTGGTAGCTTCATGGAGTCATTTAATTTGTTTGAATCATTATCTAAAGGTATGTATTTTCTATTGTTTTTGAACTAAATCTTTCTACTAGACAACTTAAATTAAAATATACATATGTATATAGGCAAAATAGTTATATGCTTCGTTTCTTGACTCACCTGTCTTTTCCTTGATCTCGCATAGAACTGAGAATAATGCCGGCTTCATGCGATGACAATTCAATGTATGTTTCCTGGCTTGTGCCTCATCCAATGATTGCTCCGAGATGCTCATGATTTGTTGTAAGATTTCACCAATATCCTTTTGCTTGCGTACTTCATTCTCGTTGCCTGCATTCTGACCATCATCTTGACCGGGTAGACCGTAACCTTGTGGTGCCATCATACCGCCGGTATGGGCCATCATTCGATTCGGGTCCTCCATATTCGTTCCTCTGCTCTTGCTTTAAACGAAATCTTAACCGCCTTTCGATGGCGGTCTTCACAGTTTACACAAAAAAATCAAACAAAATCTCAATCTGAACCGACTGACTCAGTGAGAGGGTGGAAAATGCACAACTCTAAAACAAACAAAAAAATCAGATATAAAACAATTTGGAAAATATGTACATACGTATATCACACTTTTCATTAATATTTCTTTAATTTTTTATAAAACAAAAAAAAAAACAACTTATAAATAGAAATTGTATGTGGAACACGCGCCGTAATTGGATTATTATATTAGTTTGATATTTATTTGTATTCGTATTTTGATTTCATTTGATTTCCTTATCTCCAAACTATTTTAGATGTAAGTTAGTTAGTATAAGTTTAAGGCGCCGACCGACGCCTTTTCTATATAAAAAATTCTTCTAACCATTCATTTAATGAAAATTCTGTTCTGGTTCTGTTTATATAAAAAAAAAAAAAAAAAAAAAAAATTAAATCATTTCATTTCTCTCTTTTGGTAAATATTTTTAACAATTAAATGTTTTGTTGGACACAGACACACACACACACACACACACACACACACAGTCCCTCTCACATACACACACGTATATATAAACTGAACAGATTTACATATATGTAAGTACATCAGATGTATCTTTATACCAGGCATAGAGATACAACCAACAACAACGACGAACAAGATGACGGACAACGATGACAACAAAATAACAAACAAAAACAAAAATTATATATATATATATATATGTATGTATATAGCAAAAGCGTCTTACGTACAACTTATCTATCCGTCGGTATATGGTTTATTTTTTCAAACCGCCCGAACGCCACGAAATCAGTTAAGTAAATGAAAACCCGAGCTGAGATATGAGAAGATATTGGAAGAATATATAATAACAGAGCAGGCGGGAAAGAAAAAGAAGGTGTAGTGAGAGAGTGACTGTGAGAAGTCAACTTAGACACAGTATTGCCAGATTGTATAATTTATTATTATTTCTTTTCAATATTTTCTATTCTACACACACTCGAACTCTATAATGACCTACTTCTAAACGACTCAACGTTACAGCAGATTTTCATTATGTTATCCCTTAATCTATGTAATATCTATACTCAAGTCACAATAAACCAATAAGCTTATCTGAGCATTGTGTTACCTCAATTTTGGCTAATGAAAGACATTGATTAGTTAATGAATTTAGTTTTATTAAGAATAATATGCGAGTATTCAAACTGAAATCTTAAAGACTAGGAAAATTTCCGGTTTTGAAAGAGTTAAGACATGCAAATGTTGGGCCGCGTGTGACCCAGATGATGCCCAAGTGACAATGGCAATCATCATTTTTCTTTGCAGGCGAAAGACTTTATTTAATTTTTTTTTTTTTGTTATTTATTTCGAAAATAAAAATGCCCAAAGCATCACGTATTTTTCCAATGCGGCCTATGTAACCAAAAAGATTGGACACCTCGAAAAATTAATTTTAAAAGTTATTTGCCATTAGAATATTTCTATGTAAATTTAAGAAGTTTATTATTAATTTTCATTGAATTTTTATTAATTTTAAAATAGTAATTTCTTTCTATTAATTATTTATTTATTTTTTATGTACAATATTTATATGTATGCGATTTCTTGAAATTATTTTTTATTTAAGTATGGCAATATAAGGCAATATAGATCTCGACTGATCGTATGTTCATTATTTGATTAAATTCTGAGAGTAGTTTACAATGAAAATCATATATTTATGTAAAAACATTCATATGGACAGAAATTTGAAATGAAAGCCGATTTCAACCTCTAAGTTGACTGCAATATCGTTCCATTAAACATATCATACCTAAAATACCTTCGACTACGTTACAAACATATTAAACAATTTTCATCCTATTTTTCTCTTTCATCTGTCTGTAAATCTGTTTTATTTATTCATATTTAGTTCATGGCATTATATACATACCATGTAAGCCAATTTTGGGGACGACGCCTGTGCATAGTAACACACTAAGAAGCTACGAACAGCTCCAATACTCCTCAAGATTGAAGATGCTAAATCTATTATTTTTATTTTTCTATTACTTGTTCATATGTATTCGTATGCTAAATATATATCGAAACATTTCAAAAATAACTCAGGTTAGTATAATCTCAGTTTATCTTTCTTGTTTCCCTCAATTTTCCTTGCTAATTTTATATGTACATATATACAATATGGTGCAGAATTAACTACTTTAGTTGTGAAGCTAATGGAACTCTCACTCTTCCTATATACATACATATTTTAGCAAATTTTATCAATGACAGCATATATTATATGAAAGGATACAAAGTCAATTTACCAATTTAAGTCTTTCCATTTAAAATTTTTTTTTTTTTTAAGTAAAATTTGTCATTGATCTGGCAACTCCAAAGTTCACAGTTGCATTTAATTGTTACAAGTGCTCGCTCTCATTCTAACCCACAAACATTGAAAGCATTCCATGTAAAGGGCAACTATTCTCTTTCTCGTTTCGTCTTATATGGTATAAGCCCCACAAATGGGTGGGCATGAGTTCCATATGAGTGATGAGAGATGTTGATGATGAAAGAACAAGTAATAAAATATGCTCTCTCTCTCATCTTCTCTCCTAATGCTCTTAACACGCTATCTGTCGTAAATCTCGACGACCAGAACAACAACAAAAAGAATTGATTTTTTTCAAGTGCATCAGCATTTGAAAGGACTGAGCTCGGACGGAGGGATGGACGGTTGAAAGCGTGTGGCAAAACATTGGTGTTTCTTTGTTTCTTATTTCGCCGTAAACCTATGAATTATGATAATTACTTTCTCAAGTGCCGGTCATAAAATTCAAGTGCCGGAGAAAGCGCATTTGACCTTCGACTTTTGTCTGATTCTATTCAATTCCAAACGATTCCACAAATAAATCCAACACGAACACAAATCCAATAAACAAACAAAATAAAACAAAACAAAGATACAAAAAATAATGTAATCATAATTTTGTATTTAACTCAACTAATTTTTTTTCTAATCCAAAATCATCTAAAATCATAATAAAATAACTAGAGTGACTAACTAAGGATCATTTAGTACATAAATATTTTATACTTCTGTATTTCGATTTGATAAAATTTATTTGTGTGTATAAAATTTGAATTTCTTTTGAGTTTGAGTTTGAATTTGTATTTGTATAATTGTGCATGCGTGCAGTGCGCACGCACTCTCTTACCGCTCTCTTTTATAACACAACTAACAACCAAACCAAATGCAAATATAACACAAATAGTATAACACTTGTTTGTTTAACTGTTCTAATGCAGCAGCGACCGACAATGGAAAGCAAAATATATTTTTCGTCACCTTTTTCTCACACAAAAAATTCTCTTTTAGATTTTCCATGAAATCAAAACAAACTTACAGATTTTCTTTTATATTAAATTTCAAATTGTTTATTTCTAGTTTTATTTCTATAAAATTAAATGAAATAAAATTATTAAAAAAAATGAACGTAACTTTTCCACACACACAAACACACACATACATAAGTATATATATTGGGAGAGTACTTTTTTGATATTCACATTTGTGTGGTTTTTTTTTTATTCATTTCCCATTTGAAAATATGCAAATTATATTAAATTATCAAATAAATAAACACAATTTTCTAATCGAAATGAAATGGAGGAGGAATTGATAGAAATATTTATTTACTTTTGTGTGCAAAAACAAAAATAAGAAATCTTCGTCGAAGAAGAATTTGCGTTGCTTTTGTTCTGCTGTTACTGCTTCTTCTTCTTCTTTGACTACCTTTGCTTTCCGCCTTCTTGTATGTATACAGCATACACATAGTGGAGTAGTGCTGATAAGTTCATCATTTACAACACACATTTTTCCAGCACTTATTTTTAAATATTAGAGCGCCATCTACAGTTAATACATGACCAAGAATGTTTTGGATACAAGCGAGTACCCATGACCATTTTTTCATTCACATCAATGAATCGTGTACTAAATATATATTGTATATGTATTTATTTTAATGGGGGTTGGAAACCAAAGAAACATACATTGAATTATCATACATGAAGCCGGCATTATTCTTTCTATGCAAAAGGAAATGACAGGTGAGTGAAGAAACGAAGCATACAACAATTTTACATATATGTATTCTAATTTAAATCTTCTAGTAGAAAGATTTAGTTAGAAAACAATAGAAAATAGATACCTTCAGGTAATGATTCAAACAAATTAAATGGCCCCTTGAAGTCACCAATGGACATCTGTGCCCCTTGGCATGATTGGTTATGGTATGACCTTTCAAACGAAGCATCGAAATTGCTTTCCTTTTTGGGTCAGTTTTTCTCCTTCAAATCAGCTGGCGACGACGACCACTCCTTATTCTCCTTGCTCTTGCAAATACATAATAACCATATAAATCCATTAAAGATTACATTGTTTTTGTTATTTTTATTGATGACATTAAATTATACATATTCCCATAGACCTTTTTCTCTGTCATGTACATAAGTGTAAATGATGGTTTTGTCACTTTAATTTATTTGTTATACATCTGATGAATCTCTCACTGTTGCCAAATAGCGTAGCGTTATACACAATCGCTGTTCAACAGGAATTGAAGTGCGCACAGATGGGCTAAATCAACTCTTCTCGTCGCAATTATCGAAAATATATACATATTACTTTAAGGGTACGAGTATACTTCTACTGCACTGACCACTATTAATTCGAACACCTGCGATTTTATTTGAGTTATTGGAAAAATAAATGTTTTTTGTTCTTATTATGAACCAAAGATATAAAAACAAAAATTGTAATATCCATTTCATATTTATTTAAAATTATTAGAGTTTATTTGTTTTTGTTGTTTTCTTGAGGTAGTTAAGTTAAAAATTATTAAATGTGTTCGTTGGTAACTTAGTTGAATTCAAATGTTGTTTCTGCTTCTTCACTCTCATCGGAAAAGTATTGCTCTATGATTTCATAAGCCAATTGGTATATATCAACATTTTCGTGTGTTTGCAGACGTTTAATTTTATCTAGACCATCGCATTCCTCTATTAAATTGGCAACATCTTGAACATGTGATTCGGCCACTTTGAGCATATTATTAAGGGCATTGAGTATAAGCATAATAACTTGTACATCCTGGCATGTCAACATATCACAGAATGGAGCAATGACTTCTTCTTTAATTAGTGTAAAGACCTGCTCACGAGTAACACTTAATGCCATATTACTAATAGCATAAACTGCCTCTTTTCGTGTTTCGTATTCACCCTTGCTGAGGATTTCGACAATCTTTGGCAAGAGACCAACATCAATGACTGCCTGCACTTGCGACTGATTACCAGCTGTGATGTTTGAAAGGAACCAAAGGGCATCTTTACGTATCTCCTCCTTGGCGTGTGTCAGCAGCGCTGGAAAATATGAGAGTGCACCATAATTCAGCAGCACTTGTGTTTGCTCATCTGAACCAGTTGCAATGTTGCCAACAGCACGTAGAACAGCTATTTGTACTTTATCATTGGTGTGGCCAAGTAGGGAAATCAATTTCGGCACAACACTACTTTCAATTATCATTTGGAACTGATGTTCCCCTCCTTCGGACAAATAACTTATAGCTGTTACTGTGTCAACAAGTATATTGATGTCTGTGTGATGAATCAGCAGGTTTAGTGCGGCCAGGATTTCGGTTATAGTTGCAGCTGGTGGTGGTGAATTTTTGTAGCGGCACAAATCGACAATGGCCCATGTGACATTACATAAAAACGAGATTGGTATATCGGGTTTGATGAGTGACAGCAGTGGTTGTACAACTCCATGTTGGATAACATAATCGCGTAGCTCTGGTCCATTACAAATAATATTATCAAGAGCACAGACAGCTTGTCCACAGACATTTGGTGCGGGCGAGGTCAATAGTTGAATGAACAGCGGTACAGCACCGGCTGCAACGACCTGATTTGTTAGTTCGGATGAACTTATTGCAATGTTGGTCAAGGCCCAAGCAGCTTCCAACTGTAGCATTGTATGATTATATGGCTTTAGGTAATCTACCAGAGTGCGTAATATGTCGCTTTTGATCAAATCATTGATTGGTGGATCATCAGAAGAAAACAATTTACGTACTGCCTGTGCTGTTGCCAGTTGTTGTTCAGGATGTGATGAATTCTCTGCAATCTTAGCGAGTTTCATCAGATTCATATCGATCGGTAGCTGACAATCTTCATTTGAGTTCGAATCCATATTAGGTACGTTACGACGCTTAAATACGGTTTCTTCCCTTTTCTTTTTCCGAAGTTCAACTGTCACTTCATTGCGGCGACGGCGCATTTCAACTTGATCCTTGCCTTTGTTTTTAAACCTTTGTTTCAACGATGACATTTTGTGTTTATCTTTTGTATTAACGATGCTAATAAAAGGTTTGTAAAGTGAACTTAAGTTTATAACACAACAAAAAATCACACAAACAAATGAAGCCGTCAAAGATCAGAGTCAGGGTGGCTAAATTTTGTGAGTTTATTGTGAATGGCCAGAGTGGCCACAAATGTTGCTGAAATGTTGTTCCAATTTAATTCCAATAAGAATTGAGTGTGCATACGAAACTATTTTTTATACCATTTATGCTTGATTCACTCAGTGCATAAGCTGATATTTTTCGTTAGCAGCTCAAAAAGTTGATAATTTCCTAAAACAACAACAACAGTCAAATGACCAAATTGCAAGGTTGTTTTTGTAAAATTTAAGCGATTTTTTTTTCTGCACAAGCGTAATCGAAAATGTATGTTATCACCACGGCTGGGAAATTTTGAGTACTGTTGCCAACATTTTTCTTTGGCTTTGCTGCTAACTTTTATGTAATAAAACAGCTGATCTTGCATAAAACAATTTTAAGCAAATTCCAAATTGTAAAATTTTCCCTAAAATTTTAACAAAAGACGTAGAAGGAATGAAGTGAAAGCTGCAATTGTTCTTAATCATGTATTTTTCACAAAATGACCATATTAATTTCCCTCAATTAGCCACCCCATCCATTTGTTTGTATAACCAAAACATGAAACGGTTGCTTTTTAGCGAAAACGCTGTGTGAACGATGCCTAAAAAATACCATTTATTAAGCCGTGTGAATCTTATAATCAGCTGTGCTTGCTGCTACATTGAATTGTACTATAAGAAACATTATAGACTTAATTTATGAAAAATGATTAATTGATTAATTAATAATGTGTATTTATTTTAATAAATGATATTATTTTGATTAATTATTTCTTAATTGCAAATTATTTATATATTTTATAGGATAAAGACGATTACAATCGACATTTCTGACGTCATGAGAAAAACGAACAGAAGACAGTCAGGTGAGTGGCGCAATTTCATTTTTATTGGTGCTTTTTCTACAAACTCTTCATTCCAATCGTGAATCTATTCCAGAGAAGTGAAGCGCATGTGATAAAATTGTTTGTCAATCTATTAGAAAATGAACAAATCTGTAATATAGAGGTAAATATGAAGGAAGTTAAATTGTGTACTATAATTAAAAATTACGTTCTTTAAAATTAGCCAAAATGTTTTATTCAGCAGAATGTGGTGCCCAGAGCAGATAAATCCGAAAGTGTAACAAATCCCCAAATTATTATGTGGTCACGGAGGGATTTGCTGATTTTCAGCATATACATGTTAAGAAACTACAATACTTCAAGTATAACAAGAAAGTTGATTATTGTTGCAAATGTGGTCTTTATCTGAAGCGAACTTTTGAAAAACTACCCAGAAGGTAGAGCAGCAGATTGCTACTACCCAGTCACCGGTGATTGAAGAACCACTGCCACATATTGTCTCACACAAGGAACTTCTAAATGCATTACAATCTAATTGTCCAAAATCATTGGAAACTTTTACATATGAAAAAATTTATATGGGTGATCGTTACACTGCCATTATTCTTGAACAAATGGAATTGTTCACTGTCAGGACCAAGCTAAAATATTAAATCTAAAAAGATTTGAATGAGTTTATTTATGATATGCGTTTCGTTTGGATAAATGGATTAGAGATATACAAGTCGACTGATATGGCTTACAAGGCTGCTGAATTCATTCGTAATAATTCTGAAAACCTGGTCTCATTTTATCGACCAAATGGTCGGTTGCCAAATTAGAGAGAGATGCCTTTTATAAATACACCATGGAAAAATCCAATCCAACGGGACAAGAAGTCTCCTAAAACTATCTAAACTAACGTGGTGAATGACTCATCATTCACAGTATCCCTGGATAAAAGAAAAGAAGTGTCAAAGGCAGTTGAAGAAATAAAAGAAGAGGTCGTGAAAATTGATTACATAACAAAGAGATTTTAGAAAATTGTTGACCGAGAAAAGGAATTAAAAGCACTTCATGGAGTTGTTCTTGAGGAAGGTCTTATCAGAATATAGTTGTCAGGATAATAAATAAATAAATGAAATCTACTAATGAAATCTTTGATAAATTGATTAAAATAAATTAATTTTTAAGGTATAATTATCCTCTGCACGCAGTGAATAGTATTATAAGTTTGTCTTGAAGTTTGTAACACATAGAAGGAGACATCGGAGTCCCCATAAAGTATATATATTCTTGATTAGCGCGACGAGACGAGTTGATCAAGCCATGTCCGTCTGTCTGTATTTTTGTTTGTCTTTTTTGTTTTTTATAATAGCGACTACAAATTTGGATACTATACTACTGACCCATATCCACCAACCATGAAAATTTTAAGACCCTCGGTCAATTAGGAGGGGTACCCCCCATACAAACCTGGATCCAAATTCATGTACTTATTGGACAACCTTTTTTGTTGTTTTTTTATTCACTTGAAATTTGGACACTATACGATTCTTACCTATATCCACCAGCCATAAAAATTGCAAAACCCTCAGACTACTAGGATTAGTACCCCCCATACAAACCTGGATCCAAATTCATGTTCTTATTAGAAAACCTTTTTTTTTATCTTATTATTGACTTGAAATTTGGACACAATGAGTTTCTGACCCATATCCACCAACCATGAAAATGTTAAGACCATCGGACCACTAGGAGGGGTACCCCCCATAAAAACCTGGATCCAAATTCATGTTCTTATAAGAAAACTTTTTTGTTTTTTGTACTATCGACTTGAAATTATAAATCCGTACACCTCCGCTTTTATTTTAGTTATTGGAAAAATATATTTTTTTGTTCTTATTATGAATCAAAGATATAAAGACAAAAATTGTAATATCCAACATTTATTTAAAATTATTAGAGTTTATTTGTTTTTGTTGTTTTCTTAAGAGGTAGTAAAGTTAAAAATTATTAAATGTGTTCGTTGGTAACTTAGTTGAATTCAAATGTTGTTTCTGCTTCTTCACTCTCATCGGAAAAGTATTGCTCTATGATTTCATAAGCCAATTGGTATATATCAACATTTTCGTGTGTTTGCAGACGTTTAATTTTATCTAGACCATCGCATTCCTCTATTAAATTGGCAACATCTTGAACATGTGATTCGGCCACTTTGAGCATATTATTAAGGCCATTGAGTATAAGCATAATAACTTGTACATCCTGGCATGTCAACATATCACAGAATGGAGCAATGACTTCTTCTTTAATTAGTGTAAAGACCTGCTCACGAGTAACACTTAATGCCATATTACTAATAGCATAAACTGCCTCTTTTCGTGTTTCGTATTCACCCTTGCTGAGGATTTCGACAATCTTTGGCAAAAGACCAACATCAATGACTGCCTGCACTTGCGACTGATTACCAGCTGTGATGTTTGAAAGGAACCAAAGGGCATCTTTACGTATCTCCTCCTTGGCGTGTGTCAGCAGCGCTGGAAAGTATGAGAGTGCACCATAATTCAGCAGCACTTGTGTTTGCTCATCTGAACCAGTTGCAATGTTGCCAACAGCACGTAGAACAGCTATTTGTACTTTATCATTGGTGTGGCCAAGTAGGGAAATTAATTTCGGCACAACACTACTTTCAATTATCATTTGGAACTGATGTTCCCCTCCTTCGGACAAATAACTTATAGCTGTTACTGTGTCAACAAGTATATTGATGTCTGTGTGATGAATCAGCAGGTTTAGTGCGGCCAGGATTTCGGTTATAGTTGCAGCTGGTGGTGGTGAATTTTTGTAGCGGCACAAATCGACAATGGCCCATGTGACATTACATAAAAACGAGATTGGTATATCGGGTTTGATGAGTGACAGCAGTGGTTGTACAACTCCATGTTGGATAACATAATCGCGTAGCTCTGGTCCATTACAAATAATATTATCAAGAGCACAGACAGCTTGTCCACAGACATTTGGTGCGGGCGAGGTCAATAGTTGAATGAACAGCGGTACAGCACCGGCTGCAACGACCTGATTTGTTAGTTCGGATGAACTTATTGCAATGTTGGTCAAGGCCCAAGCAGCTTCCAACTGTAGCATTGTATGATTATATGGCTTTAGGTAATCTACCAGAGTGCGTAATATGTCGCTTTTGATCAAATCATTGATTGGTGGATCATCAGAAGAAAACAATTTACGTACTGCCTGTGCTGTTGCCAGTTGTTGTTCAGGATGTGATGAATTCTCTGCAATCTTAGCGAGTTTCATCAGATTCATATCGATCGGTAGCTGACAATCTTCATCTGAGTTCGAATCCATATTAGGTACTTTACGACGCTTAAATAAGGTCTCTTCCCTTTTCTTTTTCCGAAGTTAATAAAAGGTTTGTAAAGTGAACTTAAGTTTATAACACAAAAAATAATCACACAAACAAATGAAGCCGTCAAAGATCAGAGTCAGGATGGCTAAATTTTGTGAGTTTATTGTGAATGGCCAGAGTGGCCACAAATGTTGCTGAAATGTTGTTCCAATTTAATTCCAATAAGAATTGAGTGTGCATATGAAACTGTTTTTTATACCATTTATGCTTGATTCACTCAGTGCATAAGCTGATATTTTTCGTTAGCAGCTCAAAAAGCGATTTTTTTTTTCTGCTCAAACGTAATCGAAAATTTATGTTACCACCACGGCTGGGAAATTTTGAGTACTGTTGCCAACATTTTTCTTTGGCTTTGCTGCTAACTTTTATGTAATAAAACAGCTGATCTTGCATAAAACAATTTTAAGCAAATTCCAAATTGTAAAATTTTCCCTAAAATTTTAACAAAAGACGTAGAAGGAATGAAGTGAAAGCTGCAATTGTTCTTAATCATGTATTTTTCACAAAATGACCATATTAATTTCCCTCAATTAGCCACCCCATCCATTTGTTTGTACAACCAAAACATGAAACGGTTGCTTTTCAGCGAAAACGCTGTGTGAACGATGCCTAAAATATACCATTTTTTAAGCCGTGTGAATCTGGCATTACTGATTGCACATCTCTGCTACATGTTCTTATTATCAGCTGTGCTTGCTGCTACATTGAATTGTACTATAAGAAACATTATTATTATTGTGAAAAATGATTAATTGATTAATTAAAAATGTGTATTTATTTTAATAAATGATATTATTTTGATTAATTATTTCTTAATTGCAAATTATTTATATATTTTATAGGATAAAGACGATTACAATCGACATTTCTGACGTCATGAGAAAAACGAACAGAAGACAGTCAGGTGAGTGGCGCAATTTCATTTTTATTGGTGCTTTTTCTACAAACTCTTCATTCCAATCGTGAATCTATTCCAGAGAAGTGAAGCGCATGTGATAAAATTGTTTGTCAATCTATTAGAAAATGAACAAATCTGTAATATAGAGGTAAATATGAAGGAAGTTAAATTGTGTACTATAATTAAAAATTACGTTCTTTAAAATTAGCCAAAATGTTTTATTCAGCAGAATTTGGTGCCCAGAGCAGATAAATCCGAAAGTGTAACAAATCCCCAAATTATTATGTGGTCACGGAGGGATTTGCTGATTTTCAGCATATACATGTTAAGAAACTACAATACTTCAAGTATAACAAGAAAGTTGATTATTGTTGCAAATGTGGTCTTTATCTGAAGCGAACTTTTGAAAAACTACGCAGAAGGTAGAGCAGCAGATTGCTACTACCCAGTCACCGGTGATTGAAGAACCACTGCCACATATTGTCTCACACAAGGAACTTCTAAATGCATTACAATCTAATTGTCCAAAATCATTGGAAACTTTTACATATGAAAAAATTTATATGGGTGATCGTTACACTGCCATTATTCTTGAACAAATGGAATTGTTCACTGTCAGGACCAAGCTAAAATATTAAATCTAAAAAGATTTGAATGAGTTTATTTATGATATGCGTTTCGTTTGGATAAATGGATTAGAGATATACAAGTCGACTGATATGGCTTACAAGGCTGCTGAATTCATTCGTAATAATTCTGAAAACCTGGTCTCATTTTATCGACCAAATGGTCGGTTGCCAAATTAGAGAGAGATGCCTTTTATTAATACACCATGGAAAAATCCAATCCAACGGGACAAGAAGTCTCCTAAAACTATCTAAACTAACGTGGTGAATGACTCATCATTCACAGTATCCCTGGATAAAAGAAAAGAAGTGTCAAAGGCAGTTGAAAAAATAAAAGAAGAGGTCGTGAAAATTGATTACATAACAAAGAGATTTTAGAAAATTGTTGACCGAGAAAAGGAATTAAAAGCACTTCATGGAGTTGTTCTTGAGGAAGGTCTTATCAGAATATAGTTGTCAGGATAATAAATAAATAAATGGAATCTACTAATGAAATCTTTGATAAATTGATTAAAATAAATTAATTTTTAAGGTATAATTATCCTCTGCACGCAGTGAATAGTATTATAAGTTTGTCTTGAAGTTTGTAACACATAGAAGGAGACATCGGAGTCCCCATAAAGTATATATATTCTTGATTAGCGCGACGAGACGAGTTGATCAAGCCATGTCCGTCTGTCTGTATGTATGCAAACTAGTTCCTCAGTTTTTGAGCTAGAGAGCTGAATTTTTGCACGGAGCTTTCTTTCTTTACCATACGCAGTACATTTGTCGGAATCAGCCGAATCGTACACAAGGGAGGGTACCCCCCAAACAAACCAGGATCCAAATTCATGTTCTTATTAGAAAATTTGTTTTAGATCTCGGTGTACCGTATATAAATTGATATTTTAATTTCTTTATTTAATTTACGTATGTATTTCCATTCCATTTTATTTCTGAAACATATCACATCACGTTGTTTTCAAAGCATCAAAGGAATAAGCAAAGCTCTAAAGTTATATATCTAAAAGCTTTTATTACTTCATAGGTTTGTGTTTATGCTACACACATTTGATCAGGCAACTTAGCTGCTGCTTGCTAGCGGAATTGCACTTTTCCTACCGGCAAACGAAGTTAGTTTGTTGATCGCTTATACTTAACTCAACTCAATTCAATTCAACCTTAAACTCAACTGATTTCAATTCAATCTAAAACTCAACTCTACTCATTTCAACTCGAATCAGTTGGATTCAATTTAAATTCAACACAATGCAACGCAACGCAAACACTTTAAAGACTTTAACTGTAATGACCATTAAATCTATGAAAGTTATTTTCAAATTATATTTAGATTATGATACATATTAAGAATGACAAAATTAATGAATGATAACGACGAAGATTGGTAGTAAATTTTCGACGTTTACGACATCTCGTGAATCCCCCCTACTATTTTGAAAATTCGCGACGACTCGTGAATCCCCGTAATAGTATTTCAAATAAACCTACCTAAAAATGTATTTTAATTAACATTGGATATATGTATGTGCATATGTGCATGTGTATTTATGTATTTCATAAATTCTATTAGTATTCAATGCATTTCAAATCAATTTGTACTTGCACATAAGGCATTCGAATAAATAAGCTGCTCCTTGACACCCCTGCTTTCATGAGTACGTTTTAGCAGAACTCAAGCCTTGTTGTCACATGCATGCAAAATTCTCTCAGGATTTCATTTGTCTCTGATCTTCGAAAAAGTTTGTACAGATTTCCAACAACAAAATCCCATGAAATTGTTGTTGTTGGAATGTTGAGAATCTTGAGTTGAACAGAAATTTTAAGAGCGAAACGACAATTTTATGAGCGAAACGGAAATTTTGAGAGGAAAACAGCCATTTTGAGAGCGTAACAACAAATTTGGAGAGCGAACACATTTTCGAAGTTCGAATTGTCCAGTCTTTATAAGTTAATAGTCTTTGTCGCATTCGCACATTCATTTTTAACGGCAAAGTGTGCGGTTGTCTGCTGCTTTTTTTTCAATCGTTATCGATATAACGTAATAATAAAGTGAATAGTCTTTGGTAATAATCACCTCTTCTTCTTCTACTACAACTACTCACTGATTTTTCAAAATTTACAAATAAAATAAAAAAAGAAAACGAGATCGAGATTGAAACCGAGTTCGAACGATACCGAGACCCAATCAATCCATCCGATCGATCAAATGAACGTCGAGAGTTCAAATACAACGAAAACCGAAACGACGAAGTCCGTTCAAAATTTAAATTGGAATTATTCAGCAACAATAACTGCGACAACAACAAAACGTAAAGTTGAAGCTTCTCAAAATTCTCAATTACAAAGCAAAAAAAGAATATTTAAAATAGAAAACAAAAACAAGTGCAAATAGTAAAAAACAAAAAACAAAAAAGAATGAAAAGGCAAAAATTGAACTTTAAACGTTTTTTTCAATTTTTTTTTTTTTTTGTAATTCCAAGAAATTTTCAAACAAAATAAGGAATTTTTAATCTTCAAATATTAGTTTATTATAATATTATATTTCTATTTCAATATTTTTAATTTAATAGTTAATTAAATTGTGTATAAAAAAGATTAGCGGGATTTTGTTTTTTTTTTTTTTTTTGTTTGCTTATAAGGAAGAAATAAATTATTTTTTATTATTATTTTTACATTACCAAATGCTGAAGCAACAAGTAATAATAAAGTAAAGAGCAAATAAAAAACAAAAAGGGCTAACGAATCAAAACGAAACGAAAAGGAATAAGGGACTAGGGATAACGGACAACAAAAAACAACAACAACGTGTTAGTTTACAGCAACAACAAGATTAACATTAATATAAAAAAAAACAATAAACCAAAGGCATAAGCAAAGTAGTAGAGTAAAGCATACCAAAGCAGAGTAATATAAGCGCAACGCAACAATGTTAAGCAGATAAGAAAAGAGCGATCAACACACACATACACATGCACAGACAACACAAAGAAGGCAGACAGGCAGCGATGTTAAGAAACAACGAAAAGAAGAAGAAGACAAATAACGATCGTCCATCGTTAAAAAAGCATGAAAAGGGAAATAACAACAATACCAACAACTAATACAAAACACAATCAAATACAAGGCAAAGTAACGTAACACAACTGAGTGAGTGCCTGTGGCTGCTCTGTTGCTCTTATTGTTGTTGTTATTATTATTAATATAACTGCCATCGCACAGAGCTCAAGCAAAGCAAAGCAGAACAGCGCAGCTCAACACAACTCAGTTCAGCTAAACAAACACGACACACACAAATACACACACTTATAGCATAGCGAATATAACATTTTGTCGTTGGTTGTGTTCGTGTTCATTTCTTATCGCAATAACAACGCGCAAGAGCAACAGTGTGCCGCCGATAAAACGCAATAGCAAATATACAAAGAAACACACACATATATTCTCTCTTGCTCACTCATTCACTCGTTCACTTACTCAACCGCAAGCCAGTATAACAACACAACAACAACAACACAAGACATTTTCCATCAGGCGGCGACGACGCAAAGACAACGACGACTCTTGACTAAAAGTCACTTGCTTACTTTGCCTTGCATTGCTTGGCTTTGCGCTCACTCACTCGCTACTCAGCAGTTCAGTCGCAGTCAGAGACGCAGAGAGTTACGTTTTATAATTAAAGTGTCGCTCGCTCGCCAAATCATTCCTTCGATCGTGCGTTCGTTTCGTATGATCGTCCATTTGTTTGCTGATTCGTGCGCTCACTCACTCGGTTGGTTGATTGCTTGCCTGCTTCTGCTATCTCTAGCCTTGCTTATTTGTAAATTTTTTTTTTATTCGTGTCCGTGTCGCCTGCGCGGTTAAAATCAAAATCATAAAGAAAAAAATATTCCTCTTCTTGTAATACGAGAGAAACAGAAAAATTAATACAAAAAAAAAAAAAACGACGCAATTAAATGTAGAAAATTATTAACAATAAAAATATCATTACAAAAGAAAAATATGTAATGAAGAAGGGAAAAGGAAGAAACAAACTCTCACCCACATACACACAGAAACTCACGCAACAATTCTTCAAATGATCAATGAACAATTTTCCATTTTTTTTTTTTTTTTTTTCAATAGAAATTATATACATACTTATATTTTTTTTTAATGTGAAATTTGCGGTTGCCAACAGAAAAATTGATAAAAAAACGACGTAAATTGAAAAAAAAAAAAAAAAACTAAATTTTTAAATAATTCAAAATAAATATTTAATTAAAACTAACAAAACTAAAGTCAAATTGTGAAAAAAGAGAAGAACACAAACATAAGAAAGAAAAATCATCAAAAAGAAAGGATCATATGGGTATTTGTGGGAAACGTTTATCTGCTCTCTGATCCTTCTTTATCCGATTTTAATTTTCGTTGATTTTTTAAATGATTTGAGGGATGAAATTTGGCATGTGGTCGATTTGATTGGATCGGTTTTGTATTATGAAAAAAAAAAAGCAAATGCATTACAAATTTCAACTACAATTAATCCATCCATCCATCCACCCGACATTCAAACAATTAGTCCATCAACTCTCTTAGGTTCTCTCTCACACACATTCATCGAGCACAAGTATAAAGTGCAAGGAGCAAAAGAAAACAACACAGAGACCGGCAGTGGTTCGTAAACTGTGGTCTGCGGTCCTCAACATGTTTGTAGACTGTGTGTGTGTGTGTGTGTGGGGGGGGGGGGGTTGCGGTCCGTGGGGTCTGTGTTAAAAATATTGTCCAAGAGAAGGTGGTCCACGTAAGATTAAGATCTGCTGATGATGATTCTTTTCTTTGTGTATGTGTGTGTGTGTTTGTCTAATTTCATATTACCTTCCTATTATCTTTTTTATGATTTAATTTTTGTAAAATTAATAAAAAATAAAACTTTCAGTGATTTAATATTCCATTTTTTTTTTTTTTTTGTTGTGTATTTTTGAGGAAATTAAACATTTTAATTTAATTTTCTATTGAATTCAAAATTTTAAAGATTTTTTTTAGAATTTTTGTGTTTTGTTTATTTTAATTTTTTTTTTTTTTTTTTCACGGAAACTTCTTTCTTTTTGAGATCTTGAAAAAATCATCAAAATCAACTGACTGAGAATTATTGTTATTATTATTTTTTTTTTATTTCTGCCATTAATGCAGCATCAATTTTTTTATTTTTATATTTTTCATTGAAATTCATTAAAAACAATTTATTCCAATAAAATATAGAAAGAGGAAGAAGAAGAAGGAAACTAATAAAAAAAAAAACATCAGAAATAATTAACATAAAAATAAATAAAAGAATTGTGATTTTTTTTTTTTTTTTTTTTTTTTGAAATTTGAATGCATTAATAAAAGAACATAAAGATGAATATTTTTATTATAAATACCCTTCACATAAGTATGTTTCACAGCACATACACATCATGTTTGATTATCGAAAAAGGATTCCATAAAGATTCATTCAATTTTGTATAATAGAAATGATCATAAATTAAATGCTCCATGCGTCGTCATCCATCATTCCATTTGTTAAGTAATATAAGAAAAGAAATCGAAATTTATAATAGAGTGGTTGAGATCTCTTATAATCATCATTATAAGGTGTTTATTAAGAAAAGTTTGTTTAAGAGATGAGAACTGATTAACAAGCTCTTTTCCTGTTCCATCCATGGGGTTGCGCTCTTATATTATTATACAATTTTTAGACCTTTGATTTTATTCGGAAGAGGAAAATTTTTCTTTTATTACTACATATGTATTACCAAATCGACCTCAAAATCATAGTACATATTTTTTTTATGGACAAAATCATTCTTTATTTCCTTAATTAGGAGGATGGATATACAATTTTTACTTGAAATAGCATTCGCCATAAAAGTTTTAGTTTTTCTTTCTTTCGATTGGATTAACGTTTTTAACTAAGTCGAAGCGAAATAGTGTCTAAACTCGGAATTGAATAAGATTTCTTTTGCGATATTTTTTTTTTTTTTTTTTTTTAGTTCTGTGACTTGTGTGAAGGGTATGTGATCGATAGATCGATCTCTTCGGTAATACCCCGAAGTATAAAAAATCCTTTCTAATAATGAAAGATTTATCTTATTTGACCTATGTTTTTCTTGATCGCAGGTTAAAAACTTCATCATTTAAGCCCAACAACAACATATGTTTTATGTACCACCAAATTAATGAAGGAAAATTGTATATAGACGAAGAAGCGGAATAAGAAATACTTGATACATATATGTAAATACATATCTTTCCATAATTTTCTTAAATATTTCTTCGCCCCAAAAGACTTTTTCAATGAATTCAAAATAGAAAAAAAAAAAAAAACACAACAACGGCAAAAAAAATTTAATAGTTGTAAATAAAAAATTTACAAGAATATAAATAATTTGCGATAAAATTTTGTTAATAATACAAAAATTAAGAACAAAAAAAGAAAGAAAAATGTCAGCAACAATTGTTCAAAAGAATTCTGCGGTCGCACATTATTTTGAGTGCGGTGACATTTTCAATGGCTCGTCATCAACATCATCATCGTCATCGGTGAGTACAAAATTTCCAATCTATGTATACAATATATATACTTATTTAAATTTAAATTATTTTAATTAGTTTATTTTTTAAAAAACTTAAATTTAAATATATTGTGTACCTAGAGGGAGTCCAGGGCTCCATGAAAATGTGTTGGTGAGATCTATTTACCAAATATGTAGTGCATTAACAGGATTGTGGGAATTTTTTCAATCCGTAACCGAATTGGTTACAAAAATCGAAAGTTTAACTAAGAAGCGAAATGTTTTTATAAGAATGTTCCTTACAGAAATTGGCATATACTTACTTTATCTCGATTTCAACTAACAGTAGTAGAGAAAGCGGAATTATGAATCATAAAAAACTCCATACGAACATATGTACTTATGTAGATCTATTGGATGTTCCTTTCTTTTGAGTCTGCATAGGGAAATATTGAACTTATTTTATTTTATATTGTAAATTGGAAGTCAACTAAAATAGGTTTGAATGTAGTGCATAGTTGTTGATCCTTACAGAAGTTACTATACTTGTGATGGTATACGAAAAGAAATCGAAGGAGGAGGTAAGTAAGTAGACCTTTGGACTCATTACGAACATGCCAACGATCGAACACTTAATAATTTCGTAGAATACCAAACTTTTGTATCTTTGACATACACAGATTTGCTGAAGCCGATTTATGATTGCTTTTCTGATATACATACTTGTTTTTTTTTTATGTTTCCTACTACAGAAAATGTTCAATACTTTATTTTAGGATTAATTTTTGTTGCAATATTTTAATGGATAGGCATTAAATCTATACCATTTACGACAATTTTCTAACATTCTGTTTTAAGTCGGTGTAAGGTAGAGGAAGATTCCTTGGCAAATGTCGACCAACAGTTGGCACAAGGTTCTAATATTTGGCAGCAGAACCGTTGATTGCTCTTTTGTATGCATTTACAGGTGATTCTGGGAATATTACTTAAAATTTCTCTAGTCAAATCTTAAACTTTAAAAAAGAAGGAAGATCCTCTTTAAACACTTCAACACCTTGCAAAACCTCTTTTCTCTATATCTTTGTCACTAAAGTTATGGCACAGCTATACAGCTGAATACGAGGGAACCCAGACGAAGACATTTCATAAATGTATTAAAAAATAATATTTAAAATGAATATACATACCAAATATTGAAAATCGGTAATAATCTTTCAACAGACTTAAGTCTAAATCTATGTATTTGTTTGAAGGCAGGTAAATCTGCGAATTGTGATTTGGTACGAAGATAATTCTTATATTTTTGACAACTTGCTATAATTTCATTTGCCCTCAAATTCCCTATGAAGGTATGTATGTATGTATGTGATGAAGGCGGCTCCACAGTACACAAAATTTGAAAATATGTAGCTTTTTTTTTTTTTTTTTGCATTTCTAACACTTTTCAACACCTTAGAACAGAATTCACTCAGTCATGAGCGGCACTCATACTAAATATTTCTACATACATATATAATTTCCCAAATCGTTGAAACTTAATCTACAATATATTTGATAGAGAGACAAAGGTACAGAATTTGTTGAGTTACCATAGTCAGATACACAAACAGACAGACAGACAGACAGAAAGTAGTAAATTACAATATACGACGTATGAGTGAATGAATACATTTTTCTATTTGCCGATTTGCTGATTCATACTTTAATTATGATATTATTTTGAGCAACAAACTATTTGCAATCATGATTGATAAGATTTCAAAAAAAAAAAAAATAAATAAATAAATAAATAAATATAAATATAAATCAAAATAGAAATAGAAATAAAGAAATGGGTGTTTAGTAATTCTGGTAAATAGGCTGTCGTCTGTCTGTCTTCTCATACTCTGGTGTGTCAATATTTTTTTTTTTTCTCTTTAGACCTTAAATGTGTATGAGGTTGGAGAAGGTTTGGGGTGGTCACATATTAACTTCCAAATATATTGTAACAATTATTATTATTGTATTAAATTTGGCAAATTATACAATAAAGTATCTATTGATAATAGAGTATTAGCTACTAATGCCTACGACTGACTCTATGGTTACTACATATTAGCTTAGTTACAGTAATTAATAAATGTATAATATTAATGTTCTCGATTATAGGCTTTTGGAGAGAGAGATATGAGGGTTTTGCATTATTGAAATAGTAAGATATAGTCCTTTCCAAGTTTGGACAATGGTCTAAAGAGAGGGTGGTCACCGCAGAAACAATGTTGTGCAGGAATTCCATTTAGTAATTACTCATGTATCAGTTGAGTGTGTCTTATTCAGAGGCGGTGGTTTTTGGCAGTTTGCTGGATACAAGGTGACCAAGCCAATCTAGTTGTATCTATGCTGGCAGTCTGTCCAGTTTATGGTATGGTTTTTTGAGCTATTATCTTGGTGATATGTATACGTAGGTCCTTTTCAGTTGTAGGATTTAATAAGATCGCACTTCGGTAATGGCATACGCTGCTTTATCTGCGTGCTCGTTCTCTATGATGACTATAATGGCTGGGAATCCAAAACAGGGAAATTTTATTATGGTGTTTGAGTACAAAGTAACAATATTTGTTCATATTCAAGATAAATAGTAGTCAATGCACTATACTATACCATAGAAAATGGAAGTCGGAAATTTGATTTATAACTTTGTTATAAGTATTAGATATGAAGTATGAAGAAATAATCGTGGTGCTTAGATTGGATTCTGAAAATGTGCTTCATCATCATATTATTGGGATCTATTTAATCTATCATAAAAGATTCTTTCTGAAGAATAAATAAAATAACAAAAAAATAAATAAATTATTTGAGAAAAATAAAGTAAACAAAAATGAAATAAATTCATAAATAAATATGTATAAAAGTAGTACATAACAATAATAAATTACATAAGCATTAAAAAGAAAAATATGTAGTATCAAGTGAAAGTGAATTAGAAGATGAAGAAAAGAAAAGATGGAAATAGATAGAAGATGATGATGATGATTATGATTTTATCTGATCAAGTTTTCATCTAACTTCTTCTTTTTCTTTTCCGATTGATGATGATGACAATAACAACTAGAACAACAACAATAACAACAAAGAGAAAAAGTAGAAACAAGAGTATGATGCTTTTGCTTTTTGTTGTAAATCTTCTTGTGGCCGCCGCATACGACAACAAAAGCAAAAGCAAAACAAAACCAAATATACATAAGTGACAACAACAGCATCTAAAGTAAAAGTAGAAGTTTACTACAGAAACAAACAAAAAACAGAAGAATAATAGTAGTAGCAATAACACCACACAAAGCACAAAAGAGCAAAAAACGAAAACTGGTTATTTGTCTATTATTTCTTTTTGTTTTTATTTTTCAACAATTCACCTTTACTTATTTTTACTTAATTTACTCACTTAATCTTTCTTTCTCTCTCTCTCTCTCTCATTCCACCTTTAGTCTCGTCTGTAGCTTAAAAGTTGTCTATTCTGTGTTCTTTTCTCTCTCTTTATTTGTTTTACTTATTTTGAAACTAAAAATTAATAAAAAAAAAAAATAAAAAATAAGCAACAAAACAAGTTAAATAAATTATGAACAGAAACAGAATTTAGCAAAACAAACCGAAACACGAAACGAAATAAGAAAAACCAAGTAACAAAAACCCTCTCAAACTTTGTTGATTCCCAATACACTCGAAATTCCATAACTCATATGGTAATTCACCATAATTTTTTTCTAGTCGATACAATACTGTTATAGGGTATGGTAGGTAAGGGAAGTCGGAAAATTAGAAACGTAACTTCAGGATAAGGATTGGGGCTCTGAAGATTGAGATCATCGGATAGTAATGTGTGTTTCCGAATAGTTAGTAACATAGCCAATTGTGGAACTTTCTTGGTAATATTTTTAAATCTACGGGTTACCAATTAACAATCAATTCAGAACTGACACGAATTTGGGAAATTCTACTGTCTAATTAAAACAAAGTATTGTGTTTCTTCTGCCCAATGCTCTGAATGTCGAATCACCATAATAGTTTAACTAATGATTGTTAGTTGTACTATTACTATGCATTTAAAATTGTCAATTGTCATTCTTAAAAATGTCCTGAACTTCTTTCGAACTGTTGTCTGCCATCATCTTCTATCGCTCTTGAGCGATAATGATCAATAATAAAATTTTTATCTGAAAGAAATCTCGATCAGCAAAGCTCATTGTTTACACGTACATCATTACAATCCTCAAGTTATAGTATTGTTCAATGTTATCCAAGCTTTGTTCACAATCAGATTCCATCAAGTTTCGATCATTATCAATATTAGTAGAGAAAATTAATGGCATTTACCATACAACGAACATGGTGGGACCATAAAAATAAAAAACAAAGTCCAATAAAAAAATGCAATTTTTTTGATATTTGACATTTCCATCACACAATGCTTTTATACAAATAATATTCAATATAATTTTGGGGGATTTATCAAAAAAAAAAAAAAAAAAAAATCGACTTAAGGTTGCACATGTCACGTGTTATGGAGATAACTCGAATAGTCATGAAAGTTCGAATTATGGAACATAAATTGTATGGAATTTTCACTTTAAACGCTACTGCAACTCGATTTGGTTTGAGTTATTGAAAATACAAATTATGGAAGTTTGACTGTAATTTGTTGTACATATTTACCAACTACAGATTACCACCTACCATTAACAATTAGAAGAACAGATATCGATTTTTAGTAAGTATACATATATGGGGGATGGTGGCAATAATTGATTTTAATTTATAGCGAAATAGATAAACTCCAATATACACCCACATCCACTATATTCACAGTTCTATCAAGTCTTTAAGAGGCATTACATACTTATGTATTCTGTTCAAATTTGAACAGGAAATTTCTCGAGTCACAATATTTCACAATATGTATTAAAATTTTCTTGAATCGAACCGGTTTTGTTGTGCACTTAGGTGCACAAATTTTAACATACTATGTACATATATTCCGATCTTGGGAATAACATAAATTCAATGGTATACATACAGAAAAATCACAAAGTATACATAAGTTTATTTGATCCATATATGGTATGTTAGGGTTATCTATAAAGATGACACACATCCCATTATCTTTTGATTAAGTTATCAGACCATTTTTAAAGAATATAGAAAAGAGATACATACAGTGTATCAAAAAAAAAAAAAAATTTGGAGGCAGACGGCAACAAATTTGGAAAATTGAGTCCTAAAAAGTCTCTTTTTTTTTTAGCAATTTTGGTAAACTTTTATGATGCAGTTTGCAATCATTGATTTATTACATTTTAAATGCATTTAATTTTATATATATGTATATACATATATTTTTTTAATCTATACATAGTAGACTTTGTCTGTCTGCATATTTGTTTGTGCGCGCTTCACATAAAATCCACTATTTTGATTTAAAATCGAATTACTAAAAAAAATAAGAAGCTTTATTGTGAGTAACATATAGCGTTTATTTCATCAAAATCGGTTAAAATTGGTGGATGAAATTTTGCATATAAAGCTTAGAGAAATATGTATTTACAAATCAATCAAGTAGTCTTTGTCAAACATCTTTTTTTAATTGTGAGTTATATCAACAAAACAAAGTAAAATAAATATCATTGGTATGGTCACCTTTTGCCTTAATTAAGGTCATAAGTCGCGTAATCATGCTTCTCACTAGCCTTGATGTCTCTTTGGCTGTTAGTTTTGCCCATTTCGAGCGTAGAGCATCCATTTTTCAAGGAATCCTTCAATTAAATGGTCCGTCCGAGAAAAAGGCAAATATGCTCGATAGGATTTTCAATATCTGATGATTGTGGAGGTGCTTCGTGTATAATAAATTACAAGACGTAGTCTTAAAACAGTTCTGTGAAGTCTTTTTCAGTAAGATCTTTCATAACATTGCATGCTGATAATTCTTTCAAAGCTCATTCAGTTTCAATGGTTTAAAATCGTATTCCGCCTCCTCCTTTTAATGCAAAATTTGATCATGGGGTAAATATATGTACATATTTACAAATATGTACGTAAGTCACATGATGGGACCACGGTGGATGGATAGTTTTGTATTAAACATTTCATTGGGTGATGAGATGCAGTGCGGCAGTGCTTGGCTAGAAATGTCTTAAAAGACGAGGACAAAGGTCGATTACTGATTTTTTCGAAATATTCTTATGTGATGTGATCAAGATCTTCTCTTGGCTTCACTCTACAAAGCTCTGTCGATTGATTGATCGTTTGATTCTATCTTCTATAGAAGGCATCATTGCTGCAAAATCTAAGTGTAAAATCTAAGGAATTTATGCAATACAAAGTAAAATAAATAATAAGGAATTGATGCTGTTTGTGTTGTGTTGTTGTGTGTATTTTTTGCTCTTTTTTTTATTTATTTCGTTTTCGTTGTTTTTTTTTTTTTTTTTTTTTGTTTTTGTAATTTTTTGCATTTCTAAATTTTTTCCCGTTGCATAGAAATAAAAATATTTGGTTGTTCGCTCGCGTGTGTAGTAGTATACGCTGATTACATGTTCCGCCTTTCGCTTTTCGTTCGTTGTGCAGTTTGTTTTACTTTTTACAAAATTTGTCTTTGCTGCTTTTGCGTAACAGTAAAAGGCGAAGATCAAGCAAACAAACGATCGAACGAATGAATGAATACAAACGAACGAACAAGCTACAAGTCAGTCAACCAGTCTGACTCTCTGTCTGTCTGAGGGACAGACTGCCACCAGCATCAAATGGAACACGACAAAACACACCAAAACAATATGAAGTAGCAGTAGCATAACACAGGCAGGCATCATCATCCTCCTCTTCCCAGTCCTCCACCCACAGGAGTGAGTGACTCTCTCAAGAGGGTGGTTAGGACGATAATGAGGAGAAACACAAATCATGCGTATGATAATGAGTGGGTGGGTGGATGTGTTGAGTGTCGGATGGGATAGGATAGGAGTGTAGTTGTAAGTGGATGAGAGAGAATCCGAATAATAAGGAAGTGGTGTTGTTATTATAAGAGAAGCAATATAAATACACAATTTGATTGTTGTTAATGGGTGGTGGCGGTGGATGGTTGATTGTCTCGGTATATATATATATATACATATATTTAGTAAGCATTTAATGCTGTGGAAGATGGCGGGAGGGAGAGTCAGTTGTTCAAAGAGAAGGAGAATTCAATTCTATCATTCAATTGTTGAAACCTCTCTTTGTCTCCTCTATGAAAATATGGACGAATTCTTTATAACAAACAAAACAAAAATGATGATGATGAATGTGTGAGGGGCACCACATCACTAACTACATATGATAATCTCTTCTTAATCTATGATTTTTGACTTTTGACTTGACTTGGTTCAATTCACTTTGATTTGATTTGATCAGCTTAAATAGATCAATTCAACGTCGTCATAACTTAATATAATTTAGTACAGGGGACTTTTCTTGATCTTACAATCGTATGTTTTGCTTAATACACTACACCCAATACTTGTTGTTGCTGCTGCTGCTGCTGCTGCTACTACCCTTTTAACCATGCTCTCTCTCATTCCTCTCTCTAAACCAAATAATATAAACGAAGTTAACTTATAACGAACCAAGTAAACAACAAGATTAGCAGCAGCAGCAGTAGTAGAACTAGGGAGCTTCAACTTTAACCGTGTGTTGTGTTCGTCATTCATTCATTTGTTCGCACCTGAGAGCTGCTCGCTCTGCTATATGCTCCCGTTTTTGTCTTATATCTCAACATCCTCCCTTCCACTTCTCTGCACTTCTACTCTGGTCTGGTCTGGTCTAGTGGTGGAGAGGTTTGTTAAGTCATCTCATGCTTTACGCGTTTGTTTGGTTGTCCCCTTGGCTCCAATCGATCTGAGCTACAAACAGCGCAGCGAGCTTACTTGGCTGGTTTTTGGCACAGTCGTTGTCGTCGTCTTTGTTGTTGTCTTCTCAGTAAGAGACTCGTTTTTATATTTAAAAAAAAAAAAAAAAACCCATAAAAACAACATCAGCAATAATAACAACAACAACAACAACAACACCAATGATAATGATGATGATGATGAAAACGAAATGAAATGAAATTTTGTGTTTGACGTAATAGTTGAAGACGAGAAGTGGGAATGGGCATCGAACTGAGACTGGGAATGTATCGACATCTTCATAATCATCACCTTCATCATCATGATGATCGTTAATATCAATAGCAACAACAACAACGACAACAACATTAACCGCAACAGCAACAAATAACTTCGATTGTTGTTACAGTTCCGGGTTTTTGAATTTGTGTTTTCTTTTCTTATTATTATTTTTTTTTTTTTTTTATAATTTTTATTAAATTTTTTACTTATTTTTTATTTTTATTTTTTATTATTGTTTTTTTTTTATTTTTTACTTATGAGGTTTAGGAACTATGTATTTGTTGTTTCTCAAATATACATATGTACAATATAATGAAGTATGTAGTGAGTAAATATGTATTAGTAAGAATTAGTAAGATCGGTGGGTCTCATTATTTTGTCATAATTTATTTGAATTTATTCGTCATAAAAATACTTAGACACTATTATCATTGCCATTTGTAATTTAATAACCCAAAATTCTTTCATAATTAATTATACTCCCAACTCCTCAATCTTGTTTATTTCCTACTTCTCTCACAGTTCCAGCAATCGTATAAATATATATGTATGTATTTAACCCCCGTCAGACTATGTGAGATTGCTTAGACAATTCAAAAACCCTCATCACTCACGTGATAAATACTTACAGCCATAAGCTTTTATTTTAAAGGCTGTGGGAGACTCCATTCGACATTTTCTTGCTTACTAACCTAACCACTTATTAACCTAACCCATTGCTTTGCTTAAACACTTTGTAGTTTCTCTGCAACTTGTAAACCTAAACTTAGATTGTCATGCCATTTTTACTTGACTTACATAATTTGTATGTGGTGTATCGATCATCCGATGAATGTGTGAATGTGCCTTGAGATTTATTGAGGAATTTTTTATGTGATACCCACTAAAATAAAAATAAATAAAAGTATAGATGGGTGTTTCAACTTTGGATTGGTTTGAATAGAATAGGAAAAACAGGCTGCTCGCCAGAGCCGAGTTTATACAGAAGGCTTGCGGCTACTTATTTGATAATTTTTATTGATAATAAATTGCAAGCATCGTTCCGTGGTCTTTTAGTGACTATTTTCAATATAATTTTTCTCTACAAAGAGGAGTTTAGTTTGAGAAGAGGAGAGGAGAAGAAAAATAAAGTGAGTAATATATGCTAATGGAAAATTTTAAATGCTTTTAAAGAAATGAATTCTAAAGACATGTCTGGAGAGTTCCTGAAAGAAGAGTAAACTAAACAGTTGAAAAGAGTGATGATCAGTAAACCAATTTAATTCCTCTATAGCACTGGACTGGAGGATACAGGACTAATGCGGGACCATAGTTGGTGGTGGTGAGGTGGCCTCTGCCTAGTGTTACGAGCACAAACCTTAATTTTGATTCGTTGTCAATAATAGGTGGTCCGTTGGCTTGTGGCAGCTCTATATTTTTCTGTTCTGATTATTACAAATATGTAGCTAGTTTGTTTTAACTGCATATGCCCTGCACTGCCCCAAAATGCATCTGGTTCCAAAGTGTTATTATTGATGGGGTTGTTGTACGATACGAAAGATCTGTAATAAAGTAACAATTGAAAAGAATCGATGGTGACAACAAGAAAAGAAACAACAACTATAAAGAATAATAACCATACAAAAATAAAGACAAATGCACAATTGTATGAAAATTCAATGAAATTATTTAGTCGGATCGTCGATCGATTGATTTGAATCTGTTTCTGACTCTTTCTTTTTTTTTTTTGTCGTCGTCTACAATATTTCCCTTATTTGTCTGTCTGTATGTCTGTCTGTCATTCGTTCTGTTTTGTCATTCTAGAGAAGAGTAATGGAAAATGGAGAAGGGGGCAAACAGAATTGTAAATTAAATGACAAAAAAAAAAAAGAATAAAAACTTAAATTGAATCGAATTGAAAAATGCATATTGATTATATCAGGGGCCTTCTCTTATGTAAATGTGCACATATGTGTCATACACACATATACATACTTTGCAGGCTTGCATAACGTACACATACATACATATGCATTGTATATACTACATTCATGCAAATCTACAGTTTGTCAAGTAAAATTTCTCAATTTTCTAGCATTTTTTAACCCAAAACAAAAAAAAAAGAAGTTTTGGGTTTTTCTTCTTGTGAGTAGTACAGATTGTAATGGGGGTTGCATAACTTGAATTATACGCAAAAAGATAAAGAAAAAAAAGGCAACAAAAATACTTGATAAGACCAACCAACACCACACCACCTTTTGCTGGTTGAGGAGATCCCCAAACCGGAAAGTATTAGCCCAATCTTTTGTCATACATTTGATAAATGTAGATAGCTCTGTCTGTAGTAGTAGTAGTAGTAGAGTCTCATCTTTGTCATTTTGTTATTTTCTCCTTAAGAAGAACCCATTAATTTTCTATATGTCAGTTCCCAGATTCTATTGAGCAGCAGCAGCAGATGTTTCATTTTGATGACCAGTCAAAAGATTTCTTTCAAGAAGGAACTCTTCTTATCGTTGATTATATTCAACTTGTGGTCTTCATTAATCCGTATTCATTCAGGTCTTGTTGTAATGATATTATGATGTAAATTGTGATTTAATGGGGTAAATCTTTCAATATCTTCCAATAAAAATCCAAAAAAGGGGTAGGAGACGGTGAAATATTGATGTAATAGTCGCTTATAATATATTATAATATGTATAATCCAAAATAATTTATAGAGTTTAAGGCCTCATCGAGGAAGTTGGGTTGTAAATTGAACTCAAAAAGAACTGGGATCTAGTAATATCTACTTTTGTGAAATCATCCAAAAGGTGAGATTGTCCTTCTAGGAGATGTCGATGAGTTTCTTTGCTGTCCCCAGTTCTCACAAAAGTAGAACAAATCCGACGATGGCAAGAAGCAGGGGGAAATGGATTGGAGTTTTAGTAAAATTAAATATCTTGTACCAATGAACATAAGAATGCCAATTGGTTGGTTTAGTTCCATGTTGTCATGCAATATATTTTTTTTATATGAATCTTGATATTACTCTCCAAGCTTGGGGGTATAATTGTCAAACAAAGAGCGGATCCTACATTTGCTGAGTCATTACCCTCTACTATCCCCGAGTAAGATGGCTAAATTCACAAAAAATACTTTCATTATTATTAAATAAATTTTGAATTCCTAGTATCGTGGATAAACTATCCATGCAGCTTTTTTATAATCGGGTGGTGGTTTACACATTTTTATCGCTTCAATTGCATACTTATTCTTTCATATACTAGTATTTTTGGTTTTGTTTTATTTTGTTCTGTGAAAACCTTTGCGCATGCATATTTTTTATGCAAATAAAACAAACAACAACAAAAAACAAAAGAAGAAATAAAGAGAAAAATTTATAAGCAAATTGCAGCGAATTCTTAAGTTTCAACAAACAAAATGAAAAAAAAAAAAACAAAAAGAAAAAGAAAAATCAGCAGAAAGTAAAAAATAAAACATAACAAATTGTGAGGAAAACAACAACGCTGAAGAAATTAGCACTGCGGTGGCAGGAGTAGAATGTCAAATTTCATTTGCACACACACAGACACACTCTCATAGAATTGTCATCATCGTTGTCATTAACACCAACTCTATCGTGAGGCCCCACAATTCACCATCAGTAGCAACTATACTCCTCCTATATCTTCTTTCTTGTATACTCTACCGATCATCATTTGGAGGGGACACAATAAAAATACCCTCCTCATCCTCTTCATTTGCTTTGCCTTTTTGTTTTCTCTAAAGAGAAACGTTAGCAAACAAACAAGTGTGTCTACATTTCATTTCCTGCCCAGGAAGGCGCGATAACAACGTACGATTTGAACGACAAACAACTGCTGGAACTGATACGAACCCAACCAACGTCGTCGTCATCATGATTATTTTCATCATCATTTTTACTGTTGTCTTTGGCTACATTGTTGTGATCATCATAATGATAGTAATATGTAATACATAATAGTGATGACGACAACGACGACTATAATGATGATGAGATAAATTGTAGCAGCGTGGGTGGTAGTAAAACCAACAACGATCGATCATCCTAGTGATGATGACTCGATTTCTGACTCTCATTCCTAACTAAACTTGAAAAAGAGTTTACATTGGTATAAGGAGGTGGTTTGGTTTCTTAATTATTATACACGCACCTTTTCGAAAAAAAATTCAGATGTGTTCGGTCGGGATTGTTTAAGTTTACGAAACCATCCATTCTTATCCGAGCTACATATTTGATAAGACAAACAGAACAATAATCAATGTTCGAATGGTGATCCATATTTTTTATACAACCAACATGATGAAACTTTTGCTCTGTTCTCTTCCAAGATAAGTCAGAAGTACCAGTTAGATTGATCCAATTTACATCAATACAATTACAATTTTATTTTGCCATTTTGAAGATAATTCCATATTATGTCTCTCCCGTCCCTATTGCAAAAATCATTGACAGTCGATTTTGACAAGCTTCTATTGAAGTGAGTTTTTCATCAGCAAAAATATACACCAGAGACATAGGAACGAACAGGAGGTAATCACTTGGTGTCAGATTCGGACTATAAGGTGGATGCATAAGAACCTCCCAACCAGGCTCTCAGAGCGTCTGGCAAGTCACTATTGATGTGTGTGTCCCTGACGTTGTCCTGATGGAAAACAATAATTTCTCTCCTATTGGCCAAAGCTGGCAACTTTGGGACGATTGCTTCCAATCGTTGACAGCACAGGTCTTAAGAGTTTGGCCATGGAGAAGCAGCTCATAGTAGATGAATCCTACCAAACACACCGCAAAACCTTATTCACCGTCAATCCTGGCTTGGTCACCGTAATTCGACCACAATCGTTTTCACTTGACGTTGTCGTAAGTGAGCCACTCTTCATCACTAGTCACCATCATCCGGTTCAAAAACGGGGTTGATTTTGTTACGATGCAGCAGCGATCCGCATATGGAAATTCGATCCATGAGGTTTTATTTGCGTTAACTCGTATGGCACACATACATTGAGTTTCTTTTTGTATCCAGTCTTATTCAAGTGTTTCCAAATGGATTTCTGGGTAATCGAAACAGCGCTCACATGATGGTTGTCGAGTGATTTCCAATTTTTTATCAACATTTTCGACAATTGGCCTTCTAGAGTGTAGTGCATCTTATCTTTCTAATGCCATCTACTGGTTTGTTTTTTGACTATACCTTTTACAAAAAATTGAAATTGAATAGAAAGAAAATTATATGAAAAATGGATGAAAGTCATCATCAACACTACTTTACTGTCCCTCTACCACATAGTCTTTGCCAGTGCCTCTTTACGAGTTGCTCTCCTTTACAATGCTTCTCGTCTGCCATTGCCACTGCTTGTAGCACTTCTACTACTGTCTCAATCTACAGCGTTTACCAGTGTTTCTATCAGTTAGGTACACTCTCCTCTACCATTTCTACCTATGCTTTTAGTATTTATTACGTATTGTTTCTATCAGAGTAGCAGTGTTTTTCTACCACAGCCTTTACTACTGTGTCCTACTACTGTATATACCAGTACCTCTCCTCTACACTGCCTTTACAACTACATCTATACTGCCAGTGCCAGTAAACTATGAGTGCCTCTCCTCGACTATTGTCTTTGTCTGTACTTCTTCCTCTGCCGACACCACTCTGTCTTCCTTACCAATGATCCAACCTTTGCTTCATTTGGCTTTGTTTATGTCGTCGTCGACGTTTTTTGTCGTTAATCGTTAAATAAAATGGTTCGCTTATTTTTATTGTTGTTAGTAGTGTGTTATTATTATTATTATAATTTTTGTTTTTGTTAATTTTATTTACAGTTCTACTAAGGTGATGATGATCAACCAATCATTCACGCTATTTTTTTTTTTTTTTTTTGTGTTTTCGTTGATTTGTTATCATCATCATTATCATCATAACAATAATAACAATAGTTTTAGTTTCTGCTGCTGCTGTTTGTTTGTTTTATTGTTCTGGTTAGTTGTTGTTGTTGTTGTTGATGATAACTTGAATTCTTCATTTCTTGGTCTCTCACCAAGTATCGATCCATGTTGTATATGTATACATCCATATGTAGTTGTCATCGTCGTCGTCAACATCATCATCTTCTTCACTTGTTTTTGTTTCTTCGATCATTATTATCATCAACATTATCATGATCATGACAACAACAATGTGTATATTTTTTTTCATATTATATAATGATGATAATGATGATGATGCCTTTTTTAGTTAGTAGATTTCCATTCATTGTCGTTTTTTATTTTTTGTTTCTTAGCTTTGTTTTAATTTTAGTTGTTTCTCTCTGCCGCCACCTCTCTTTGTGACGTTGCGTCGTCGTCGTTCTCCTTTTACTTTTATTTATTGTAAGTATGTATGTGTATTTAGTTTGTGTTGTTGTTGTTGTTGTTTTAAAACTTTGTTTTGGCGTTTGTTTTTCTTTGCACGTTTTACTGCTTTGTTTTGTTTCGTTTCGTTTTTTTCTTTCATACGTTGTATTTTTGTTATATTATTTTATTGTTTCAAGTATATGTTGTTGCTGCTGGCCTAACTGGTTTTACAGGACTTAAAATTAACAACAACAACAAGATAAGTATGTACCTCCTCCCTTTTACTAGTCAGTTTTTTTTACTCTTATTTGATTTTGTTTTGTGAGTGTGCCCCCTCTGTCTTTTTCCTTCTCTTCCTACTTCTTTTGCCTTCTTTATTTTTATCATTATTATCAACCGACGCTGCTGCCACTTCTTAATTCTTTTTTTTTTTTCTATACCACTTCTCTTCTTTGCTTGTATATCTTTTTTGGTTTGTTTTTAACTCATTTAATTTTCCAACCACGTGTTTAGCATATTCACAGCACATTTTACTTTTGTTGTTGTTGTTGTTTGTTCATCATCATCATCATCTTAAGATCGTTTAGTTCATATGTACATGTATCGTTGATGTTGTTGCTTTTAAGTGTTTCTTTCACAGAGGCGCAATAAAATCAAGAACGACGCGAACATTGTGAGAAAAAAAAGGAAAACTAAAAAAAAAACAAGTCAATGAAGAAGAAGCCGCAACAAAAAGCAATAATAAAAAACGTCCAACCAAATCAACTGTGAGTTGATGAGAGTCGAGTGGAATATAAATTTTTACATTATTTTTATAGTCTCTCGGTGTGATAAATAAAAAGGAGAAGAGAATTAAAGAAGAACTCAAAGCTAACGAACAGGTCGCGGTCCCTCCCTCAGCCTTATCCTCATCTGTTCCAGATTCAAATCATCTTTCCAAAATGTCTATGTGTATGTTCATTATATTCCATATATGTACATACATACATACCTTACATTTATATACCAATAATACCCTAAACGAACAAAAAAGAACTTGTTAAGATTTGTAAATTGATTTTAAAATGAGTTTAAAACAAAGAGATTGATGTTCAATTGAACTCTTCACAAGTCATCATCACATTTTCATCGACAGATATTTACATATCAATCAGTTATCACAATCATCGATGATCGTTTCCATAATCATGGTAATCATCACTTAACTATATAGTGGAATTGTTTATATAGAATCTCGATGGACGACATGGAAAGATAGAAGATCGATCCTTGTCTGTCTCTGTTGTGATCCTTTGGAAAAATGTTTTATATTATGTATGTATTACATATGTATTTAAGAATATCACATGGGTGAGAGCTGAAAATTTGTTACTTTCTTCCCCTTCCCTATAGAATTTGTCAAAAAGATCCATTATGTTCTAGAGAAAGAGTAAGTCAGAATACAAGTGGACTAGTAGACCCTGTAGCATCAAAAAATTAAATAATCTTTGCTTATTTACTATGTATGTACATACATACATATTAGGAATTTCTTATATTGGATGTTGGATGGATAGCTGGACAATCGGAAAGTAGAAGAAGATGTCTCCTGTCCCTCTCATTTGTTTTAAATTACAGTCTATAACTTCATAACTGTTTATTATAATAAATATTAAATTGTTAAACTTCCCCACACTATCTGTATAAGTACATATGTATTTTCATTAAACTTCCTTTATCGCCACATTCCTTCCACTACCTTTTCTCACACTGGTTTTGACATATCTGAGCTACCCCCAACCTACCACCCTCTCTCCAGTGTGTTGCGAACCCATGGATCCAATTTTGTGCTGCATTCAAGAGTTAGAACTATAGCAAACAAGTATATAAGTTCCCCCAACAACAGTTTGAAGTGATGATCATCATAAGATGATAAGAGAAGAGAAGCATAATAATACACAACAAAATTGTATTGTCGTCGTTGTTTAGTTGATTAGTTGATAGGGTGGAGTGGGGGTGATGGTTTGTGGGTGTGTAAAGATTATCATTATTTTGTTGTATGTATTATGACCTATAGACATACCCCCCGCCAAACGATGAAGATAATGATGAGGGGCATGGGCAATTGTCCAAGCGGAAAAAGAAGTAGATACATACGTGATCATTTGAATGATGAGTGCTGCTGCTGCTGTTTAGTTATCAACAACACCACCGCCACCATCATTATCATCACCACCATCAACATAGTACATATTAGAAAGAGGGTGGGAGAGAAGAGGAGCAATAAAATAACAATAATTTACAAGTATTAATTTTAATTCTTACTTTTTTCTTCCTTTTCGCACTCGGGCTTCTGATGGCTGTTGTGCTGCTTGCCTGGTGTCCGTCTGTCCTCCATCATTTGTCAGTCAGTTAAGATAGTTAGGCAGAGAGTCAGAGTCACTTCACTCACTCTCTTTAAATACTAATAAAAATAAAAGAATAGATAGCAGAAGAAAGAAAAGAACCTTTTTTCACTTCATTTCATATTTTTATATTTCTTTTCTTTTTCATTTGTGTTGTTGTTGTCGTCGTTTGTCATTGATTTAATGTTTTACTAATGTTGTCGCTCTTCTCTGTCGTTGTCGCTGTTGTTGTTCTCGCTTGTTCTTTATTCTCTATTTTCTGATAAGACGAAGACGCACGAAATCTTCTCTCCTACTGCGCAGCGCACTTTATCAACCTATCAACAACATACATATGATACATATGAGTTGAACGAGGGAGCAATGAGCATCCTAAGCACAGACGCAGACACATACAATTATACATTGAATTGTGGTGGTGGTGTTGCCAGTTAGTCAGCCTGGCCTGGTCTGGTCTGCATGCCTGCCTGCTTTTCTGTCGTTTGTTACTTTTGGTTGTTTGCTCTCCTCCTTTCATAACTTTGTTTTGCTTTGTTTGCTTTGCTCTGTTGCTATCGCTGATGCTGCTGCTGCGTAGCTGCGCCGCTGCTTTATAAACACATACGCATGTATATTGTACACTATAATGGAACCAGCAGCATACATTTGAATGAATGTGTTGGTGTATGGATATGGGAGAGTGTGGTTGTGTGTTGGCCGGATTCTTGTGTTTGATTTTTCGGTTTCTAGTTTTTTCCTTTCTCTTCTTTATTTATTATTTTTTTTTTTAATTGTATGTTATTTTTGTGTTTGTTTTTACTTTTTAATACTTTGTGTGTGTGTGTTGTTGCTTTATTGTTGCTTTTGATGCCTCCTTCGCTTGTGTTGCCTTGTTGTGTGTTGTTTCTTTCTGCTCCTTTTTCTTCATTCTTTTTTGTACATACTGTTCTTTTTTTTCTATTTTACTTCTTTTACTTGATTTGTTTCTTCGTTCTTTTAGTTCTTGCGTAAGAGAGAGCGCGAGTGTTTCTTTTGTTGCTTGTTCCTTTGCCGTTCCATTATCAACTTCAATGGTCTGTTCCTAAGTTTGTTATTTTATTCGATTCTACTCTATTTTAGTTTATTTATTTTCCTCTATCTTCGTTTACTCACTCGTTTGTCGATCGATCGCCTCACATTTCTTTATCATGACCCATGCCTGCCGCTGCCATCCTTGTCGTTAAAGATGATGACGGGGTGGGGGAAAACTTGTTGATATGGATGCGCTTGCTGTTGTCGTTGGTCGTCAATCATGTTTAGTGGGTATTATAACATTGTCATGGGGTTTGTAACAAACATCTTTCAATTATCATCCGTCGACTCGATTAACAATACATGGATGGTACATACTTATATATTTGTTCAATCAAGTACTCTATGTCAAACAGTATTCCATGAATTTTTATTGGCATTTGGTACAATATTTGTCGAGAGAGACAATCGATTTGTTCTCAAAATCTTAACACCTTATTACGACAAGATGAGAATCTAGCAAGGGGGATTAGTAACATGTTTTCTAATAAATTAGATGAGTGCCTGCCAATTGGGTCGGATTTGTGGCCCAAAATTAATTGAAAGAATATTAAACCAATTATGTATGCACATGGTACGAGTATATCTATGAAAGGTACATCCAGTTCGATAGAACCGAAATGAAGGTTTTTACTATATTTTTGTTCTTATCTACAACAGAAAAAAATTATTTTTGATGTATGTATGTATGTACTTCCCTCTATCTTACTCTCTTATTTACTCACTCACTCTTAACTCATTTAATTAATAATACATAATAATAATAATAAAAAATAAATAATATAAAAAAAGTACATATTTTTATATGTGAACTGATAAAGGGGACGACGGACCCGACTTCGACTTCTACTGACTATAAGTGACGTTTTCATTTTGATTTTGATGTATTGATGATGGGGTGACCTTTCTGTTTGATCTCTCTCCCTCCGTTTGTTTGTTTTTCAGCACAAGCAGTATACATATTATTAGTATTTATCTATTGAGTTTTAATTTGATTGGAGGAATACAAAGCAGTATTGATGTGTTTGGGTTCTATCTGTCAGTCCAGTTATATATTATGCGCTATAAATTCTGAGTATATCCTGTTATTACTTACGTAAGTATATTGAAACTTTAAACTAGATAGTCGGAAGAAGAGGAAATTATAGTAAAAAGAAGAGTATCAGTGGGGAAAAAAGTTTGAAATAATATTTTATTATTTTATTTATTTAAAACAATTTCTAAAGTCAATGTTAAATTATCCTGGATGCAAATTGCTTATAACCATTTGCCGAAAAAAAGACTGGTTTTTCCGGGACGGTCTACCGTCTTCCAACCGTCTTCCAACCATCTAACAAATATCTTTTTATCCATCTATCCATCCATCTGTTATGTGTAAATCTAGCCTCTTGCCAAATAATCACCACATTTTTGAGACTTAAGATTTTTTTTTAGTTATTTCTTTCTATATATGTATGTATATATCTGGAATTGTAGTGTCCATAGAATGTATGTATGTTCACTTCATAAAAGGAAACAAATTACATACAATAATAATACTTAATACTAATTAGTATAAGAATTTATCTTTTATTATATTTCTTAATAATAATATCTAATAATATTTCTATATGTGTGAAGTAAGGGAGGGTAAACTAAGTATAATAATCAGTAAACCGATTTCTTTCTGGCTTACTTTTGTAAAAAAAATAAATTTTTTCTTTTATTTAATTCATTTTTTTTTCTTTCCTGTCATCATATTTCTGTTTTATTTTATTTATTTATTTTAATTTCTAAGAAATTAATTTTTGTTTGTAAATAAATGAACAAAAACAAAATTGATAACTTTTAAGTTAATAGATGATGATAATAATAATAAAAGTATTAAGGAGAAACACTAATTTGTTTCTCATCTAAGCTTGCATACACTTCAATTGCGTAATTTATTTATATATGGTACGTAATTATATTCATTATTTAATGTATCATCAGTCAGAACCACCAATAAACCCTTTCTCTCTGTCGATCGATCGATCGATCGGTCGGTCGATCTCAAAGCGATTCGTACCACTTTTGTAGTAAATTAATGATTCCAAGCATCAAAATAGTACAAAAAAATAACTTGAGTTTTTCCGATCGCATATCAGAAATTCGTTGACGACTACGTTTTTTTTTCAGAGATCTGATCATGGTGATCGTGATTGATTTGATGATGATGATGATCTATTAAGCATCGTTACAAATATCACATTCAAGTGAAAATACATCTCCCATAGTATTGCTGTGAAGTGCATAATGAGTACAACGGCTCATTCTATTCCCTTCTATTCAATTCGATTCAACACTGACGATGACAACGACGAGTGTGCGATAAAGAGTAGAAAAAAAAAAAAAATAATATACAAATAAAATAAAAACTGTTTGACGTTGTTAAATGATTTGTGCTGATATTATTATTATTATTATTGTTGGTGTTGTTTATTTTTATTTTACAATAATTAAAAATTATATTGTATTTTGTAATAAACCGACATTTGTTGTTGTTGTTGTTGTTGTTGCTGACACGAACGATATCAGCAGCAGATAATAACGACGGACACTGACTATTTTACTTACCCCCAGTATAAAGAAGCAAAGCAATCAATATATGTCTATAAAGCTACATTTAAAGCTCCTACCCACATCATCAGTCGACACTCATCACCCATCACCAAGAACTAACCAACCAACCCCATTAATTTTATGTGGTAGAAAAGTAGTTGGAGATTTGAAACAACTTCCCAAGACATGACTAACTAATGACACTGACATTCCTTTTGAATTACAATGTATGTAGTATAATATAATAGTATGTTATCATTAGTATTATAAGATCTTTTCTTTTTCAATCTAGCAAATATCATTTTAATGTACATATAACCAATTTGTACTACAATATTGTAATTAAGAGAAGTAAGAGGATATTTGTATAATAGCATCATTTTAAGAGAATTTTTATGTAATGAAATTTTGCACAAAGTCCCCAACAAAATTCGCTAATACAATACCAAGTTTAAGTCGGATTTTTTTATTATAGAATGGAATGAATAAAAAATTTAGGCAGGAATACATGCAGAGTAATAACACTAATCTGGATGTATATGGAATAGTGATGCGATTATAGAGCCTTTCCTATTCAATTGTCAACCTCACCTACACGTGTACGTACTTACATACATTCAAAATTTGGATCAGATCAACTTATATGCGCTACTTGAATATCGTTCCCCAAAATTTTTTTTTTTTTAAATCTTTTATATTTTCCGATATAGAGACGTTAGAGACTTAATTTTTAGGTACTTCGATCGAATTTATGTATGTATATGAATTTTCACGATAATCCAAAAAAAAAAAGATTTTTAATTATTCGCCACTCAAAAAAAAAAAAAAATAAATAAAAATAAGAGCCTTTTTGTAAACCTTTGTGTGTCAAACATTAACAGAACTTTTATTGAATTTAAGTTCCAAATTTTGGACCTTTTTTGGGACTGATTCGTAGAGTTTGTCGATATTGTTGCCCAGACTCATAAACTTATCTGGGCAACCAACCCTTAAACATTTTCGATAAGTCTGGTCAAGTATGAGACAACTTATGGCGCTCGGTTAACGAGCATTAACCGATCACGCCAAAGGTCTAAAAAGTTCTTTAAAAAAAATATAATGTCAGTTTAGTATGCTTCCTATACATTTACAGTAGTTTACAAAAATTGCAGCTCAAAAGTCTCATAATACAAGATCGCTTCGCACACCATGTTACCGCTTTCCTACTTTTTAGAAAGTCTAAATGATAGTTAGCCGCCCACAAATCTTGAAAATAATAGCTGGAGCCGTCAGGGTCTTCCAAATTAAACGTATTCACGTATTTGAAGATAACATAACGTTGTAAAATCAAGGTTGCGGTTTGGAATTAGGATTCATCACTTAAAAAACATATATGTATACTTTTTTCGTTCTATATATACTTACATATATTGTATTTTCTCTGTTAAAGGTTTTCCTCGTACAATTTTACTTTATTTTAAAAATAAATAGTCCATAATTACTGATAACAGCGATTTCACAAAGAAAAGTTCAATAAAAGTCTTTTGTGGAAGGGGGTGTGTTATTCAAGTGGTGAACAATTTCTTAGGGTGAAAACGGCACCCTATTCCGTCTGCTCATCACAGAGCTCTATCTCAGGAACCGTAATAGATAGAAATTTTCAAAGTGTGTGCATTTCTATTGTCACAATAACGACTAATAAGAAATTTTTTTCAAAATCTACCGGAGAAGTCGGAAATTCTCAATAAAGGACTAATTACAATTGTAATAGCTTAAAGCAGTTGGTTATTATTTATGTTATTCCTGTGTATGATGTTCACTATTATTTAAATACATATTTTATTTTGGCATCAAAAAAACTTGGACGTTGGTACGGATTCCTTCGTGTGCGAGTCTGACTCACACTTTACTTGATTTTTTAAGTTTATTCTCGGGAAACTTAACTAAAAATTTAGACTATTATTATTGAAAGAAAGAAATCTTGGGTTTAGGTTTTTTAGTTTTATATAAAATATAAGTATAAGATTATAAAAATATTAAAATAGTATAAAACTATACATTATACATATGTTAATATAATATTATATTATAAAAAAATTGGAGCTTTTCTAAAGATGGTGTTATTTAAGTTCCTTATTTTAACCGTTTTTGTTATTTAAATTTTCAAACTGTTTGTTGCGATTGATTGAAGAGAGCCTGACCTGAACGACAAGGATGCGAATCGTATTATGATTTATGTTCATTCCAAAATCGGTTTTTTGTTACCCAACCCCTTTCCCACAAAAAAGCGAGAGATTGCCTCTCGCGTTTGTATAAAAAGTTTTGTAAAGGCTCAATTAGGAAATGTGCCAGGATGGCGGCAACGTTAGTTGCAACTGTGGATCAGGCAGATTTTTTGTTTCATCAATATCGTTGTTAGTAGTTTGAATATAAAAACTACAATTGGCGCCATGATCACCAGATCCTTCAAGATGTTGCTGAGGAATATTATTAAGAGTATCCTGAAAGATAGAAATACATATGCAGTAAATCGATAATGTATTACATATGGTGGTTATATGTATGTATATTTTATTCTGATATTTGCACATATTGTATATGTCATTATAATCATCATTGAACTTGATTTTGAATCGGTTATTCATTCGCTTACTATAATAACCTTAACACTGTAGTATGTACCCAATTATGAAGGGTTCTTTCCCTTCTATGTTTATACAATATGATTAAATTGGACATCATAGATTCATGACATAGAACTTTGTCTATTGAATGAGAGAAGTTGTTTTGAGTATGCAAAAACTATAGATTGGCCGGCGGATTCTTCTTTCATTTCCGTCCTTTATCTTTTGATCTATGTGTGTATTTTTTTCCTGGAATTTTAATATATATTTTTTTTTTTTTTAAATTTTATTTTTGTGTTTGTTATGAGTGGAGTAGGAGGTGACGGTGAAGAGAAGAGAAGGTTAGGTGAGCCTTAAGCTGTGTTGTTGTTTTTAAAACCCTTTAATTTTGTTATTGTATGTATTTCGTTGTTTCTTTATTATTATATTATATATTTTTATTATTATTGTATTTTGTCGTTGAATAGAGAGCGAGGTGAAAACACGTCAAAAGTCCAAGTCGAAGTTGTCAATGTTGTTGCCTAAAACCACCAGTAATCTCTGCTCCCCGACGCCCGTCGGTGCCTTGTCTGTCTGGCTGTCGAACGGTTCGTCGTATTTTTGTTTCTTCGTTGAATATGATGACAAGGCCAAGCGAGCCATGTATTTAGCTTAAAGTTGTATATTTAATGTTTCTCTATCTCTCTTTCTCTCTCTCTCACTCGCTGTGTGTGGTTTAATTTTGTTGTTGCGTAAAAGGGAAATGACAATAAATATAAGAAGAAGATGAAGAAAACAATTTAAATGACGATGGTCGACTTTTGGTTTTGGTTTAGTTTCGGTTTTTTGTTATCGTCTTCGTTTTTGTTCGTCGTTCGACGACAAAAACGAATTATGAAGCTGAGTATCATCAATAGGCAGAGAATTTAATAAAATAAAAGAGCAGACAGAGAGAGAGAGAGAGAGAGAACAAAAAGAACACAACCATACATACATGCATATATCCGACTCTAAATATGATGAAGAAAATGCAAGCAATGCTGAAAACATACATACTATGTACATACGAATGACAAAAAAGACGAGAGGCAAAGAAACGGATAACTAAAAAAAAATTAAAAAGAAGTAGACTGACGATGCTTGATGCTGTTAAATGATTGCGCGCAAATCTACAAATAATAAAAGAAGAAAAATAAAAACCGAATTAATGAAATGTGGTTGTGGTTTTTGAATGCTGGTTGAAATATGTACATATGTGGAGTAGGGTGGAGGTTGGGGTATTGTAGCTAGGGTGTTGGTACGGTGGAATTTAAAGTATAAGCAACACTACTACCATCAACATAACGCAAAAGTTGTCATCTTCGTAAGTTCGTTCGTTCGTTCGTTTGTTTGTTTCTTCATTCATTTTTGTTTGGTAGGTTGCTCCATCCAACATCCATCCATCGTTTCATCATCATTCGATCGCACGCTTCACTTTTGCTTAGCTTTGCTGTTGTTGGTTTTTTTTTTGTGTATGTGTGTTGTTGTTGTTCTTTGGTCAATTTGTGGTTTTGCTTGTGGATGCGAACGCGTATGCGGACTTACGTACTCATTGCTGTTGTTTGTTATACAATGTAAGCTCTTTAAGCTTTGCTAGTTGTGGTTGCTCTCATTTTCTTAGTCTCTTCACTTATTAAATGGTAGGTTATTCAATGATTTGGTAATAAACAAATAACCTTTTGATTATCTGCTCTGCTGTGGCGCCGCTCTGTGGCTCTCACGATCGCTTCTCCCTTGCTCGCTTGCTTGACACATTGAGTTGGACCCGGCTTTTAATTTAAGTCTTTGGCTGCCGATGCTGCTGCTACTGACACTGCCTTGCTCTCTCATTCCGTTCGCTCGCTCATTCGCTTGTACTCTCTTTTTCATGCAGCCTTTTGGCTTTTGTAGTTTTGTTGTACGCACGCAACGCAACGCAAGCGCATATTAAATATCTTTGACGTGCTGCGCTGAGCTAAGCTGCGCTCGCTGCTGCTCTTCTCTGTTCTGCTGTATTGTCGCATCGCATCGCATCGCGTTGCTTCTCCTCAAGTTTGTCTGTCATCATCTCATAACATTTTTGTTGTTTGTACATATTATAATAACGTACGTAAGTAAGTAAATACATATGTTAATACAAAGAATATATATATATATGTATACGTTGATGTGTGTACGTAGTACGTGCCTCGTATTAACTCTTTGCATTTACACAACCAACAATAGCAATAGTAATAATACAATAAATACATAATAATAATACATAATGGAAATCAAACAAATATACATACAAATGAATTTTATACACGAAAATGTGAAATGTTCAAATCGTCGTCTCGACCTAGACCTCAATCAATGGGCTAAAAAGCAACAGTAATAAATAGTAAGTAACACGGCAATACAACAACATTGGCTATTGAAGCTTGCGACAGACTTTTGTTGATTTTTCTGTTGCTGTTGCTGTTGTTGTTATTGTTATTGTTGTCGTTGATTGTCTGTCATCAGGGTTTTTGTGTTTTCTGTTTTAATGTGTTGTGTTTTTGACCAGTTATACTAACTAGTTGATGATAATTTTTGATAGTTGATTCGGTTTACTTTAGTAATAATATGTACTTATGTATTTTGATGGTTGATGTCTACATCGTCATCGTCATCATCATCAATCATGATCATGATCATCATATAGAGAATAATGAAGGAAGTAATTTAAAAGATTACATACATACCCCATCAAAAAAACTTTTAAGAGTTTAAATATGTAGTACATACATACATAGTTCTTCTCGCCCTTGCCTAGAGAGGCCTTAAGTGTTTATCCCATCAGGCATAGTTGTCGGATGTGCAGTAAATAGTATCTTCATACATATCCTAATAATAATAATAATACAAAATGTCCAAAGTCGGATCTCTTTTCGAGTAGTAGGAGGAATTTTTACATAAATTTTCTTACATTCATAGAATTTCTTTTTATTGGATATAATCACGTATGCATGTAATTAAAGGCAAATAAAATAAGGATTTTAGTTTTGGATGATGAGAAATTTCATGAATTTTATGAATTTCTAGTCAATCAGTACAAAGTTTTTAGTTTATTAAAGAAATTATAGAAGAAGAAAGTGAGTATTTTAGTTCCTAAACACCTCAATTCTATATACATAATTGATGAAGATGAAGTTGGAGATGTATTTTGTTTCTATGTATTAAATTTAAATTTAATCCAATGTGTTTGTTGTTAAATGGGACTCGGGGGAAAACAAATTCACTTAGGTCCAAAATCCAAATTAGAATTCCAAAGGAAGGAAATGTGTTGTAAATTTAATCTTTTTTTTTTATTTTATATTTTTGTTGTTGCTACTGATGGCAATTTAAATATTTACATAGATAGATAGATAGATAGATACAGATACTTATGCAAACATATGTACATACATATGTATGCGTACGATAGACATGCATATGTGTCGAATGTCCATATGTGTTATGTAATATTAATGTTACTTTGTTTCTTTCTATTTTACAATTAACATAAAAAATTTGTTGCTTTTGGTTTTTTTTTTTTTTATTGCATTGATATAGGTCAGGATAGGACAGAGACTATCAGTCTCTCTTATCAAAGAGACGGATTGTGGGGGGTTGGGGGTGGGGGGTGTTGGTGGTAATAGTAATTTAAGATATGTAAAAGGCACAAACTTTTAAATGTTGTCAGAGGGGGCAATAGCAAGCGAGCGATAAGTATAAGAAATATGGAGTAAAAGAAGAGATAGGCCGCCGACCTGTGTCAGCCAGACAGGCGAACTAAACTAAACTGATAATAATGTTAATAAAAACAGAACAAACACAAGAGAACCCTAATAAACTACATGATTGATGAAGTGTTGGTTGGGGGGCGGGGGTTTGGTAGAAGAAGAAGGAGGAGAGAATAAACGAAATTAGAATAAAAGACAAACATCAATTCGTCGTAATGATAATACATAATGACAATGATAAGCAAAAAACAAAGAGAAGGATTGAGTAGTGGAGAGATTGAGAGTGATAAGTACACATATACATACATACACACACACACATATGTATATAAAAAATATAGAGAATGTATATCGACCGTAAATCCTTGTTATCTTCTTCTAATAACGAATAAAGAGTAAAAACTACTCAACTCAACAAATAGTAGTAATGAAAATGAGGAAAATATTATAAACATACGCATGTACATATTGTATATATGTCAACAATCGATAGGCAATTAACAAACAAGAATCTAGAAGAATATTGCAGATTATTACAGAGAGTGGGATTGCTTATCATATTTTTCTGTCCATTTATATTTGTGTGTTTGTGTTTGCGCGACCCACCGATAGATTCTTCTCTCTTTGATTTGATTTGCTTAATTTATACTTAGATCTCTTTAACCGAAACGAAATGATAAGAAACCATGAGATCCATGAGCGAGTGGAAAAGTGCCTTGACATGATCCGATTCGATTTAATCTGATGTGGCCTTCAAAGTCCTGGTTAGCGTTACCATGACGGAAGGGACAGACAGATGGGGCGATAAACAATGGAATGGAATGGAATGGAATGAATCCACATCACACATATCACGCACACGACGCACCCTTTCAAAACTCCTTCAAATATGGAAAATGTATTTTTAAGAAAAAAAAAAATTACATACATATATACATATGTATATGCCCTCCTGCTGCCTATGTACTTTCTAAGATGATATTTAATTAATAACTTACATATTTAATAATTATTTACCTGATTGCACCTGGCGTTCATTGAGCATTTCCTCTACAATATCTAGAATCTTCTTTCGCTGATTTATATTCAATTGAATTAATCCATCCAAAATTATGACAATTAAAGTATCATGATTTTGCCAATTGTGATTCGATCCATTATTTTCTAAATCAAAAAATAATTCCGCTGACTCTACCGATGGTTTTTCATATCGATTTTTTGAAATAAGTTCAATGGGCCGCGATAGCAGCAGCCGTTGTAAAATTCTAAACACAGAATTCAAAAGTCGATCTTTCACATAAGCAAATGTTTTTATAATTCCATCCATAATATGACTTTGGTTTATGTATTTATTTTCCTTTTTTAATAAAATGTTTTTATTTTTTTTTTTATTTAGTTATTTAGTTTCCTTCGTCGTCAGTTTAGTAGATCTCTAAAATCTTGTGTGCGTCTAAAATGTGACATTTGTGTTTTATTCAAGCTTTAGAATTTGTACTCGGTTACTCGGGGTTATTTAGTATGCCATCATCTATGAACACTACTATGTATGTACTTACTAAATTTCATTTTGTTATCCAAATTTCAGAGTAAAGTTTATAATATGTATGTATGTGGATATGCTATATAAAGCACACCAAATAGTGGATAATTTCAATAGAGAAACATTTGGTTATTTTTAATGCTTTTTTTTATCATTGAAGCTCAGTTGAAGATGGTTAAGAGTGGATAGACTCGCTTATGTCTTACATAGAATGGTGCTATAAGGACAACTCCAATAGCTGCCCTTGAGACGGTATTAAATCTATCGCCAATCTATTTATTTATTTATAAAGAAGGAGGCACTGTTATTTATGACAAAGCGCTTATTCTAGTAAATGAAAAAGATTCGGTAGGTCTTAAACAATCTCTACTCAGGGACAATCTCAATATGAACAGAAGCAACTTTATTATCAGCAACCTCTGTCTGACTAAAATTAAGTTTCAACAAGATTTTTTAGTAACATTTTCAGACAGAGTGGGCGTAATCCCATCCGGAACTCGCATGTGTGGTATACAGATAATTCTAAAACGGGCACTTGTGTTGAAACAGTAGTCTATGGGGCTTTATTTTGTAGCATGGGCCAAGAGAAATCAGTTTTCCATGCAGAAATCCATGCAATTCAACTATCTATGCCTTAGAATAGAATTAGAGTGTGCGACTATCAATAATCATTTTTTATTCATTCACTCTGATAGGGTTGGTTGGGATGAATGATAAATTTATAATTTTTGTCGAGATCTAATTTCAAGAAATTTACTTTTTTATTGTTTGTTAAATCAATTTTGTATAACTTCTCTTATTAAATAAATAAATGATGATAATTTTTAATTGAAAACAGATGTTGATTGATGGAAAACAATGAATAATACAATTGTATTTACCTACATTGACAAATATATTTATGGGGATTTTTGTTGTTGATGTTGACCACAAAATACACTAATTATAATGTGTCATTCTAAAATATTAATTCTCTTTTTCTTCCACCCATACAACAACTTTGTATTACTTTAGAAATGCACCTAATAAAAAATCAATTTACTTTAAACCTTGATATATGTATGCGGTTCAAATAATTGTAGTGCTAGTTCAAAAATAGACACATTTGAGGAGGAATGGAGCTCTAAGCATTTTTAACTGCTTCCCAAAGCTGTTCAACATTACTTGATCGACGTTTATTCTCCCACTACACATTCGACTGTGCGGTGCCGGTTATTCAAGTGCATTTATTTCATTGGCCTGGAACAACTGTTTGTACACTTTGCTTGTATATTCCGGATCATTATCCTACTGAAACACCCAATCCAGTGGCATTTGTTCACTGCATTATATCCTCCATTATATGTACATAAAGGTGTCGATCCTTGGATCCAATAAGTTGACCCTACGCCGTAATACGAAAAATTAGCCCAGTTCATAATGCATAATAATGCGTGTTTTACGGTTTTTGTTGCGAATCTCAATCAGTATTTGGCGGCCCCCTGACGTACTGATGAGACTCAGTTCCACGATAAAGTACGATTTTTTGATTCGCCTGACCATACAATGTTTCTCAATTTATGTGTACTGGCCAACCAATATAATCATGGGCGAATTTAATTCGTTTGGTTAGATGGTTTTTGTTTTTTATTAGAAGTGACATTTTTCTTGGGCTCCGAGGACTTAAATTGTTTTCCCGTAAGCGCGTCTCCGTCTTGTTTGTATGCTTGTATTCCGATTCAATTCATGTTTTTATATTTGTAGAGTTCCGTATAAGTGTATTGGATATTGTTGTGATATTTTAAATTTTGAATGATGGAAATTTACAGAAGGGGAAGACATTTTTTAAAAACGGTAAGAGGTGGAGGTAATTTTAGTGTTCGTAATTCACTTTCTCACACACCTCATCCTTTAGTAATCAGTGATTTGTCGTTTATAGTATTAATTTTAAGATCGATAGATAAATGCTTATTAGACGCTAAGAATCTATAGAATTGTATATGTCATGCTCACATCAACCATAACATAGGGATGCATGGTTCGTTCCGTTTTATGGATAATAAATATGTATTATTATATGTACTACATAAGTAAGTACTTACATGGATGGTATGAGCATGGTATTATGTAAGTATGTACTATATTGGCACTAGTAAGTGTGAAAGGTATGAGAAACTGTTGCTGTTGTCGGTCGATTGTTGATTTATAAATTTATTTTGTCCAAACGCAACTCCGCGCCTGGGTCTGGGCCTGAGTGAGAGACAGAGACTCTACTCTATAAGCTTTAATCATGATAACAATCAATGCATATTTGTATTCAATATATATGTTTTTTTTACCTTTTATATTTACTGTTCAAATGAAGTTTTAGTGCTACATACATATTTGTTGATTTTGCAAGCATTTACATATTTAAATATCATATGTGTGGTTTATCTGTATGTATATAGATCAAGATTGATATACAATACATAACCATGTCATGTAAATATATGTACATATATATGTATGTATGTACATATATGAATATGTATGTATAGTAGAAATATATATTGGTAAGGTAAAGCAAAACCTAAAAGCGATATTCGTTGCTTGGATAGACATCCGTCTGTCTGTTGAATTGTCCTCAAAGTTTTTGTTTTTATTTTTTTTTTCAATCATTTATTTGATTATTGTCCGGTGGTTATATCGGTTGGTCTGATCGGTCACTCACGCGCCTTTACCAATTGTCACCGTCCGTCAGCGGTCCTCATCGGTCGTCATCATCATCGATCGTCATAATGTCTCACTGAAAGTTAAAAAAAAAGTAATGCTAGCGAGTTGCAAACAGCAACAGCAACAGTAGAAGTCAGTAAGTGGAGTGGAGTGTACTGTAGTGTTATTATTGTTGTTGTTGTTGTTGAATGAGGATTGAATTGAATTGTCTGTTGATGTGAGGAGAGGGGAGGAGGCGAAGAGATTTGCAAGAATTGCAAAATGGCATGCATAAAATAAAATGCAAATAATTTGATTTCTTTCTTTGTTGTGTGTTGTGTTGTGTTGTGTTGTGTATTTTAATATACAATTTATTTATATTTGTTTGTTGTCGTCGTAAGCATTTTTTATTTGATTTTAATTTTTTCCTCTCCTTTTGTTTGCTGTTTCTTGCTTACATCAACACAAAATACAAAATAAAAAACTAAAATGAAAATTACAAAGTATAAAAAGTTGTTGTGGGATATACTACTTAATACATACATATGTACGTATGATGGATGAATGGATGGGACATGTGTTATAAAGTAAATGGAGTGGAGTGGAGTGGAGTGTGCATCACCACCACTATCATCATCACCACACGCGTCGCTCACACCTTGTTCGTTCGTTTGATTCATTCTATTCTATTCTTCATTTCATTTCATTTCATTTCATTTCATTTCATTTTAAATGCTGCACATGCAAAGAATAAGAATTTTGTTTGTTTTGTTTACAGATAGTCTAAGTGCTAAGTGTAAGTGGTAAAGCTACTAACTTAATTAGTTAGTCAAGTTGTTTGTTAGTTAGAGTTGTTAAAACAAACTCTTTCTTCTTTACTATGTACTATCTATCGTAGTTGTACTCGTACTCTTCTCACTCTTCCTGTTCTTCACAACATTGTTGATTTGCTGCTGCTGCACTCACAACTCTACTCTTCATCATGCATTCATTGCATTCTTTATGTAAGATTTGCTTAACACACAAACACACACACACACACACACACACACATCCATACCCATACACACATGTAGTACATGTTGATGATGTATGTAGATTTCATGCAGCTGCATGGAAACTAACTAACGATCGATGTAACAAACAAACGAACAAACGAACAAACGAACGAACGAACGTGCTCTCGTCGTCAATGTGCTTGCTTTTGCTTTTGATAATGATGTGTAGTTCCTATACACTCCTCCTACTCTGACTGACTAACTGACGTCTTTTAGTATGCATGTATGTAAGTCGAATGTTGTTTGTGCATGTGTGTTTCTTGTTGATTTGACAAAAAAAAAAAAAAAAAATGCATATGTAAATACATATATGTATGTATGAATATACATATATATATATATATATATATATATAAAAAAAAAAAAAAAAAATAGTGGAAGTGGTGAGGTGACAAGACAAAAGTTCAACGTGGTTGGTTGGTTTATTTGTTTTTGAGTTTTGTTTTTCGATATTGTTGTTGGTGTAATTGTTAAAGGAGGGGTGGGGTGTAAGCGGAGTTGGGTTCATCATCAATTGACATTTAAGCACACACTCACACACTAATCACAACATGTGATGGATGGATGTGCTGTGATCAGCTGATGGAGATGATGACGGTCATCTCTTTAAGATTCACTTTACCATAAGTATATGTAAGATGCATTAAAATCAGTTTGTGTTTGTGTGAGATGTATAGGGGACGTTGGACATTGTGTTTATAAAAGTATAGGGAAGAAACGTCACTTAGACCAAAATGAAGGTTTTGCTGCAAACCTTCTCATCACAGCAAGAGAGAGAACAATCCTCAAGGAGGAGGAGTGTGATCATATACACATATCTATCTATCTATCTATCTACACTTATATATCATATCATAAAACACATTCCTGTCTGTATGTTTGTCTGAACGCGATAAACTCAAAAACTACCAAACGGATTTTCCAACGATTTTCACCAATAAACCGAATGATTCATGAGGAAGGCTTAGGAAAACTTAAAAAGCTCCAAACGAACAGTCGAAAAATCTAAAAGAATCGTTTAGAGACATATGTATTTTAAATTGAATCAAGTTCTTTTTTTGACAAACAAATCGTCAGATCAACAAATCAATATCCACTTATTTTTTTGGAAAGGAGAGGCAGCAGAACGTCTGCCCAAGTATCTAGTGTACAATATGAATGGGAGTCATCTAATGTATTGTAATAATATCAAGTATTGAGACAATGGTCTACAGTACTACAACTGGTGAATAAGAGACCAACCCGACCTTAACTAAGCTAAGGTGATTCGAGAAAGTCTCATTTCGCAATCATATCAACAGGTGAAGGACGGCTTCCTAGTTTTTTGTCTTGATTTAAGGGGGATTTTTTTTTTTGTTTTTGCCATTACATCAGGAAATTCATTGTGCCAGAAAACCGTGTGTGGACTTTCTTCAAATTGAGAGATTTTTTTTTTTTTTTGCTGTTTATTATTATCTCACTCATATTGGCGGAAGTTTCCGTTCTGAATCTGTGAGTCATCATGATTTTAATTACAAATTATTAATGTTTGGTTTTGTTGTTTCTAAAAATAAAATCTATTAAAAAAAATAAAATAAAAGGAAACCAATTTTATATTTATTGATTGAGTTCAATTATTTTGAGATTTCACTTTGTCCTTTCTCTTCTTCCTCAGTTAAGATTCTCTCATTCTCTGCTTAAATTATATAAATTTTGTTTATTTTTATATCTTATTGTTATACAATATTTGTATACTTGGTTGTGTATTGTGTGGCGGCACCCAGGAAATAAGTAAATTAATAATACAAAACAGTATAGGCCAGGAAAAAAACTTAATGTGTAATTTATGCAGAGATTCCGAGGTATGGTTATAAAATAACGAACGGTACTGGCTACTTCAGTTTGTATTAGCCTAGACTTTGTTACGACCCGCATCAATCAATTGTTATACTCTCCACGCAGTGAATATTATTATAAGTTTGTCATGAAGTTTGTAACACACAGACGGTGATAGCGGAGATCCCATAAAATATATACATATATTCTTGATCAGCGCGACGAGACGAATTGATTTAGCCATGTCCGTCTGTCTGTATGTATGTATGCAAACCTGGTCCCTCAGTATTTGAATTAGAGAGCTGAAGCTTTCTTTTCACCATATGCAATACATTTCACGGAATCAGCCGAATTGGACCACTAGAGGTGTACTTTCCATACAAACCCAAATCCAAATTCATGTTCTTATAAGAAAAACTTTTTGTTCTTTGTATAATAGTTTCGACTTGAAATTTAAACCATATCCACCAACTATGTAAATTTCAAGAGCCTCGGACCACTAGGAGGGGTATCTCCTATACAAAACATGAACTTAGAACAATAATCAGAAATTATAAAAGTTGCTGGAAGAGTATTACATTTTCGGCATACACAAAGTTTTTTTTTCTGGTTTCATTTGAAACAGTTTCAGCAATCGCACAAATTGTTGCCCAACAGATCAGTTTGGTCTGGTCAATCATTAATTATTGACGATACTTTGTATTTGCTTAGTAGTGTTATCCCAATTTTTCGGATCCTTGCTATCAAGTTTGACTTGAGGGTTTTTTTTTTTTAAACATTTACTCATTTCAACTTCCTCGTAGTGGATTCCCACGATAGTTAAATAAGTATTGAATAATACTATGTATATATTAAATTTAGAATCATTTGTTCCAGACGGCAAAAGTGTCTTTGGCAGAGGGAAACCCCAATACTCTGATATTTCTTTTCTTTTCAAACTAATGTACATTGTATGTATTTCTTTGATCAACGACGGACATATCTTTCGTACGATTGAGTGTGTTGTTTTCAAGAAACAAAATCGTGAAACTTTATATTAAAACTAAGTTAGTGGGTGGAGGCGGTCGATGGAATATAACAAAACTGACTGATGATAATACAAATTATAAAGACAAACCCATTATTAAATTTGTTTTGATGCTTGTCACAATACACAATACGCGCTAGTCTATACTTATTTTATTACATGGGTATTAAATTCATTTTCATTTTGTAAATATTTTACTATGACATTTGAATTGAATGAACAACTTGTTTTTCCCATTCCACACCAGCCTTAGGTATAACTATTTTTTCCGACTCAAGAACTTCATTGACTCGAAGGATGACGTGCGGGGGGGGGGGGGGGTTACCCATATACAATAATATTTACATTATTTTGCTTGATATTTGTATTTACTTATTTTTATTTATTAAAATTAATTTCAATACTTAGAGCACTAGTTGCTAGGGCCTTCCACTCTTCTTAAAAAAAAAAAAAAATATAAAAAAGACTAACTTTGGCTATGCCGAAGTTGTAATACTCTTCACGCCCTAGCTAGTGGTCCGAGGGTGTTGAAATTTATAAGTTGGTTGCTTTGGGTCAGACACTTATAGTGTCCAAATTTCAGTTCAATAAGTCAAAAAAAAATTTTTTCTAATAATAACTATAAATTTAAAAGTGGATTGTAATGGGAGGTACCCCTCCTGGTTACCCTAGGATCATGAAATTTATATGGTTGGTGGATATGGACCAGAAACTTACAGTGTCCAAATTTCAGTTCAATACGTCAAAAAACAAAAAAACTTTTTCTAATAAGAACATTAATTTAAAAAAGGGGGTTTGTATGGGAGGTACCCCCCCTAGTGGTCCGATTCGGCTGATTCCCGAACTTGGCGTTTGGTAAAAAGAAACCTATGTACAAAATTTCAGCTCTCTAGCTCAAAAATTGAAGGACTAGGAGTGCGAACAGACGGACAGACGGGCATGGCTAAATCAACTCGTCTCATCGAGCTGATCACAAATGATGTCTCCTTCTGTGTGTTACAAACTTCATGACAATCTTATAATACTATTCACTCCCGTGAAGAGTATACAAATATAAGTATTAAATGTGAGAGGTGACAAGTTTTTTGGGAGGAGAATATCTTTTCAATATTTGATTCTATAATGGGGAAAAAAGGAATGTTGAGGGTTTGAAACTAGGAAAAATGTCATTTTTTCTGATATGTTTTAATTGAGAGCAACTGGCTAAATTATGAATTGTTGACACATCTTCTTGGCCGGGCCGCATAGATAGTAGGAAGGGCGTGTGGGTGATGTTCCTATGCCCAATTCGCAGCCGTGTAAAGATGGATCACTTTCTTTGGAAAAACTTATCGAATAAAAATGTTTCTTCAGATGTAAATTAGCAACTTTATACCTATATTGAAAAGTTAGGCAGTCTTCATATTGACGAGAATGCAGGATGCCTATGATTGGCCTGCGTGTGTTCTTCTCGTTGGAAAAAATTGTGGTTACTGATGGTGATTACTATACTAGCTGCAGCGAAGGCCATTTCATTTCAGACGATCCCTTTATGCGCCCAGAATATTTTTTATGGATAAGCGTCACGTTTTTAGTAAATTGTATGGTTTCGATCACTAATGTTTTTGATACCATTAATCAAGCGGACTGGGAGTGTAAAGTTAATGGCAAAATTGTTTAGCGAAAGACCCCGGTGTCTGTAATGGCCATAGTTTTTAGATTGAAGATTGGAAGATTATCAGTAGTATTTGTATGTAAATATCTATAGTAGTTGTAGAAGAGGGGGAAAAGTGGATGGGCAGAAGTAACGGAATATAGAATTAGGGAAAACTGAAATTGTAAATGATATTATTTTCTAAGGAAGGAGAATATTTGAATAAGAGTGTAGCGAAGAGGATTGGGGTGGATTTTTGGGTATGCGTCGGAAGCTGTGGACTGAATTTTTTTAACTGAAAATTCTTTAAAATTTTATATGATGATGATGAAGGAGCTCCTCTCTTTTCCTTTGTCCGTGTCTGATTCTTTCCAACTCTCTCTCTCTCTCTCTTGTTTCTTCTAATGGATGCAGTTTGAATAGAAAATTAACTGCCATCTTAACAAATCTATATATCATCAATATAAATTATATAGTACAAAATATAGATACATATATAATATGAATGTTGATTATTCTTTGTTGTTGTAGTTATTGCAAACCAGTTTTAAGACGTCACAAAATCATTTTGAAATTGTTGCTGTTGTTGTTGTAGTTGTTTTCCATATCAAACTAAATACAAATTAATACTATACAAAAAATATGTATAAATAAATGAAATGAACAAAAAGTAAATAAATAAGCGAATAATGAATGATCATAGAGAATCTCACGAGAGAGCAGATCAGCGAATAACAACAACAACAACAACAAAATCAGAAAAATCATTATGATGATGTTGTTGGAGCTGCCTCTATCGTGAGTCTTTAAAAAAAATTAAAATAAAATGTGTTGTAATTTAAAAAAAAAAAAAAAAAAAAAAAAACCCAAAGGTTAAAAAAAACAAATTAAATAATATTTAGACAGACACGCACACACACACATACACTGACATTATCTCGTTACGTTGTTCAATAATCGTAACGAAAATTACAAAAGAAATAAAATTAAAAAATAAACAAACAAACAAAAAAAAAAAAAACATTCACACGCAAACAACAAAAAAATAATAACAACAACACTAATAATAATAACATCTCAATACCAACAATAACAACAAAATATTAAAAAAAAAAACTTGGTTTAAAGTTATTACATGTAATTCGCTTAATTTAAATTTTATGGGTTGTTAAAATATTTTTAAATTTCATTTTATTATTTCTTCTTATTTACATGTTTATTTCATTTTCTGTGCCATATCCTTCAGATCTGCAAGCCCCCATTTGTGTGTTGTGCACCCAGCCACATTTGCCTCTACCTCTTCAATTTGGTAATTCCTTGATCTTATAAAAGTTTCCCCCACTTACATACTACATACATAAGTATGTAAATACTTATATAGTATAGAATATACATACAACAAGTCACAGACCGATGGGATCCATCCAAAAGAATCTCAAATCAAACTGTTTCAATTTAATCTATCCGATTCGATTCGATCCGAACCAACTAATCATTCCTTTGTTTTTATCTAATGTCCTGTCCTCCAATATTTCCCTTGCTGCTAACATTGTAGTTCATTGTAGTAGATTTTATATGCGATATGTTTCATTTTAAATCACTTTTGGTCAGGAACATGGATGCTAATAGATTATGATACATACATACATATGTTACATTGTTAAGAAAAAATTCCATTCAAAAATGAACAAATTCTACTTTAGTACTTCGTGGACTTTGCCAATTTAGTTGGCCTGCCAAGTAAATCTTTTTAATAAACAATAAACATATGACCCATTATGACACATAATATAACATACGATATATACAATGTATGTACATATTAATTGAATCAATCCCTGGTGTACCATCAAGTATGTATTATGTACATATTTAAAGTATTGTATGTTGTGTCAAAACACAAATTGACTGACTCTTGACACATTTTTATCAGCTCACATCATCATCAACAACATAATATCAACTCGCCTCCAATTTGCACAACAAACTCACACTAAGTGGTGTACTGTCAAAGACCATTAACTACATAGACCGGACAATTCGCTCATGAAACGCATTCTCCTTTTTCTCTTTTGGAATCTTGAGTCGGTAAGACCAGTTTTACACTTAAAGATTCTGTTGAGTCAATTATAGTTGAGTTCTTTTTTTGGTATCTCTTGTTTGTTATTACACACAGTAACAGTCGGCCAAGCAACTATTTTGACACTTCTCACTCCCTCTCATATCCCATTTCAGACAAAGAAAAACGTCAGCAGAGTAACTTTCGTGCTTTCATTCTCAACAAACATAAATTGAGAGAGAGTGAGAGCGCTGTCGCAGTCTCTAAGTGTAAAAGCAGTCTATGACTTGGTATCACACTGTCTTTATTAACGAATTCAACAAGATCATTGATTCACAAGTGGGACTGACAATAATACAAGGTAGCGCCAATTTGACCTGTTACGCACTCAAAAATTGCACTTCTAATTCTTACACCATGGGGACTGAATAAAGATAGTGTTGCGTGTAGCACATGATTCGTTTGATCGATAAAGGATAATTATTTGTTTAGTGTTGACTCATGCAGGGCTCTACCTCCAAGCTCCGATCTCCCAACTAACTTACACTTCTCCTGATCCTGCTTGTCTACTTTCTTTGCCACTCGAAAGTTTTGCACTCCACTCCTCCCCTCTCCAATTAACTACATTTATACTGCCCCTGCCTGTCTACTCTCTTTTCCACTCGAAGATTTTCCTCTCCTCTCCACTCCTCTCCGAGTTCTGGATTTGTACTGTGCTAGTGTTGTCAGGCTACTCAACTGACGACGCTTCCGAACACTGAATAAATATCCTGGCTGTCATTGTCTCAAAAAATTGTCCTGTCTGTCATTGTTTCTAAAAATATCTTAATAAAACAATAGAAAAACTAAAATATAACAACTCTTAAAATAGAAAATTATAGATAAAAAATATTTTGTGTTTCCTTGTCGTTGTTTGAATCAGGAAAGAAAGAAGATCTAAAGGCGAAAAAAAAGCAAAAAGCAAAGAAGAAGCGTTAAAAAATGGAAGAAAACAAGAATAACTTATAAATATAGATATATGTATAATACCACACCATATAGAATAGAAGAGAGACAACGAGCAAAACAACACCATAAAAAAAAGAATAAAAAGTAAGTAGAACAACAGAGAAAAAAAAACCACAATCTCAATGACTTGACTACAAGAGAAGAAGAGTTGAGTGTTAAACTTGTTTTCATTTTCAAATGAAAGGGAAATTTTCACCTAGTCGCGTTACCACTACACACACATACACACGAATACCCATACATAGATGTATAAGTAAGTACATCCAAAGAAGAAGCGAAAAACATAAGTGATACTGAAGTGTAGGATGCATCAATAAAGGGTGGGAGAGAGGAAAGGAGGGTGTTCTGATAGAAGAAGAACATCAACTAAAACAGAACTGAGGCATAGACATAAAGGAGGAAAAGTTTAAGCATGTAACAGCAGCAGCATAATGATGATCATGAGGATGATGTTTGTTGGGATGATGGTGATGGTGAAGAAAGCAAGTTATTAAGTTAAACACAACATATCATATATGATTGATATTCACTAACGTGAAGAGTATAAAAAAAGACCCCAATGATTGTGATCAATAACAATTGGTGAAGGAAGGTAAAGGTTTGTCATTCCTGCCCTGCTCTAGTTCCGTATCTGTCCATGTTAGGTACTTACATATATTTAGGACAAGAAACACCAAGGGATAGCGAGTGCGGATTCATAAATAGATTAGCAGCAGCCCGGAGAAGGAAACAGCCTCATTATTTAAGTATATAGTTATGGCCATCCAACTTTCGGGACTCCGAACTCGACTCTCCTGATTATTTAAATAAGTGCACTGAGATTGTAATGATTGCAGTAATAATAGTGATGTTCATGATGATGATTGAATTAACCAACATTCATTCATGAATATACTCAGTCTATTTCTCCATGTATATGTAGTACCTACCCACTCACCCAATCTTTTACAATTTGATTGGGTTTTCTTCTATTTCTATGTATGCATGTACTATGTACATTGTACATATTCTCTTTCTTTGTCATTATTTTTTTCTATTTTTCTTTGCTTGCTTTTTTGCCTGCCCTCTACTGATACTGAACCAACAACAACAACATAATCATAACTAAAGTTGCTTAAGCATTTTTCATGTGAGTTGAGTTTATGCAAACGCTCTTTGATTTGAGTGAGGTGAGCTAAGCTATGTATAAGCAGCTAAGCTTAGCAACTTGTGAATAATGCCGTAAGCGACTTAAAGTTGGTCATAACAATAATCATCATCAACTTCAACAACAACATCATTATCGTAACCAAACTAAAAAACGAAAATAACACAAAAATCAAAAGTTTGCCAACTTTTATTGCTTTTGCTGTTGCGATGTTGTTATTATTGTGTAGTCGTTTTTATTCCTTGGCGCTCTCGCTTGCTTCGCTTGGCGTGCTGACTTGTTTGGTTCACTTCTTTAATCGCACGAATGCTCGCTGTTTCGCTGCTCCACTACTACACTATTCGTTTAATGATTTCGTGTTTCCTCGCTCTCTTGATCGGTACGTCGCGTACTCGTTTGTTAACTCATTTGTTGCTATCATCCTCAGCAGCAGCAAGAACAGCAGCCGCAGTTTCAGCTTCAGCTTCTCATTTCGACGGACGGATGGATGGATGTAAGTATGTGGGTGTGCGGGAGGGCAGTAGTGATGTATGGAAGGAAAGAAAGAGGTAGATGGTAGGCCTTGTCTTAAGCAATAAATATGTTTTTGCTTCTCTTCTCTCTTTCTCGCTCTCTGTGAGAGAAGAGAGCAGTGACTGAATAAGTTACGAAGTAACTTGCCTTGCCTCTTGCTTTTTCTATACTTGAATCATTGAATTGATCTGATCGTACAGTTGGTGTGGTGTGTATGTATGTATGTGTGTCTGATATTTTCGTTTTTTTTTTTTTAATGACGGCTGGCGGTTTTGGTGGTTATGTTGATTATTACACCACATGATATCGATGGAAGGAGGAGGTGGGGGCGAGTACTGGGGGGTTAACGATGTGAGGATGGTGTTTGTGTTGTATGTGGTTGGATTGGATTGATCTCTTGGTCTGGATCGGCGCGATTTTATTGCCATTGCATTGTTGTTGATGTTGATGAAGTTGAGTCTCTTAACTTGGCTCTTTCTGTCTGTATAATCATGCATACATACACATGCATGAGCACAATAAAACGAAACGAATCGAATGGAAGTTTATGCCGTATGTGTGTTACCAACAAGTTTCTTTCTGCGTTGCTCATGCGCACCATCACCATTGTCGTAGTCTTCACACAACTTTACTCGACTCTCCGTCGTTGTCGTCGTCGTCGTCGTCATGGCTCGGTTTGTCTTGATTTGACTTTACTTGTCTTGACTTGGCTTGGCTTGGCTTGGCGTTGTTTTGTTTGGCTTGATTGCCATCGATGCCCCTCTGCCCCTGGCCTAACCTGGTCTGGCCTGGTTGGTTTGAACTTGAGCTCTTTACATAATTGGCGTGCTGGTTTTTTTTTTCTTTTTCTTTTTGTTTCTTGTTTCTTTTTTTTTTTTTTTTTCTGTATAATTTTTTATTTTTCATTTCATTTTAGTTATTTGTTGATTGCTGGTTTTGCTTTTGCTTTTTATGAGTGTTGCATAACATGTTACAGCATCGCACGAAATTATAGATATATGTATTTACATCTGTATGAGTGTGCGTTTGTATCTGTGTATGTGTGTAATAACTTTTCTTTAGTTTAGTTTTGTTTATTTTTTAATTTTGGTTTTATAAATTTAGCAATACGCAACTCGTTTAAGAAAAAAAGAAAGAAGTTTACAGTTTGATGAAGAAAAAGTGGTTAAAAGAGATGGTGGTTGGTGATAGTAGAAAAGAGAAGAAAGAGTATAGGAGGAGGTTGGTGATATGTGCAGAGGCTAATGAAATTTGGAAGAATTGGATTTTCCGAAACATCTCATCATCATCATCATAACCACTTTAATTTAAAGTTTTTATTACGAAAAAAGAAAAGTAATTCAACTTGTAAGTGATGATGATGGTGATGATGTTGATGAATGTGGAGTGGTGGTGGGTGAGATTACTCAATTCATATCCATAACCAAGCAAACAGTATTAGAGTCTTTTTATTTTATTAAGGCGGGTGTGGGGAAGAATATCTTTAATAGACTTACCAATAAATTTTTAATTTATTTATAATTCATGCTATATTTTTTATTATAAGAAATTGACCCAGGGATTGGATGAGATGGGATGGATATCCGGTATGATCTACTCAAAGGCATGTAAAGAGAGAGAGGGAGAGAGAGAGAATCGTTTATAAATACAATCGATTGGTTTCATTTGATCACCTTTAATAAAAAACTTGTGTCAACTGAAATCCATTTTTCTTGATTATTATTCATGTATATGTACTTACTTATATGGTTCATATAGTGAAAATAATACATTCTTGTATCTATCATATCCATCTTTCAATCATTATTTAAGATGCGGTTACAATTCGAGATTATAATTTGGACTGGATAAAATTCATAATCATGGGAACAAATATACATATCAAAATTTTTTTTCATTTCAATCCTTCATACTTTGAATATATGTATTATGAAGTTGTCCAGCTTATTATTTATTTATATTATATACATAAGTATATGCTGTCATAAGAAGTACATACATATATAGTATATTAAAATATCTAATTGATTGGATGAAAATATTTTAATTAATGATTTAACACTCGAAGTGGTAGGTAGAGAATTTCCTAATCTAGAGGTTATTGTTGTGTTGTTGTTGATTGTATCATAATCACTGATCTGATCTTGTGTGATCAATAAAAAAAAAAAAAAAGTAACCAGATTAAGATGAAAGTTGTATAATGATAGATGCAATTCCTCATTGTTGTTACTTTTAAAGAGAAGAGATGGAGAAGGTCTGTACTATACTTGTTCATTTATTCTGGTTATCGTTCTTTTCATTCCATTCCATTGTCTTTTAGTGCATCAAAACATTCAACAAACCACAATCACTACTGTTCTCATCTCATCTCTTCTCTTCATCTTATCATTTCCTACCTTTGCTGCTTGCTAAACTATTAGTTATCGCTACTAATACTATCTATTCCAGTATTATTAGTAGCAATATCTACTTCCTTTCTTCCTATTTTTCTCCTCCATTTAATCCATATTCTTCATAAATGTGAAATTCAATCCAATTTAAACCAAACTCTTGATTTAGACAAACATGCACAACACAAGACAATCTAATCTAATCCCAATTATGATGAAAACAAAACGGACAGTAGAGTAAAAGAATAATAATAATAACAACAGTTAACAGCAGCAGCAAAATGGGAGAGCAACCAACCAACTAACAATGATAAAAACAAAAGCAAAAACAAAACCAAAGTAAAGCGCGCAAACCAACCGAGAAACTAAAATAATGAAAGAAAAAATGAAAAAATAGTTTTAGGTCAAGTTAAAAGTAAAAGTACAACATTATTTCGTTGTTGTTATTGTTGTTGCTGTTTTTCCTTTGTTTCTTTGTTTGTTGTTGTGTTATTGTTGTTTCTTTTTCCATTCCATTCCATTCCTTTCCGTTTTGTGTTGTTTTGTTGTTATTGTTTGTGTACCAGTTCTCCATGCCTCCTTTTGTCTTGTCTCTTATTTTGGTTGCTGTTTTTGCTGTTGCTGCTGATGTTGATGTGAGCTTTTTATACATTCACATATTTGTGTATCTGTGTATGTGTGTCTATTGCAAAATCTTTGTTTTAGTTGTTGTTGTTGGCGGTGTCGTATACGTAATAACTTTTGTCTTTAAATGTTACAACAACGAAGACGACGACGGCTACAACCGACGCCTGCGCAACTGCGCGTAACTTTGTGACTAATTGTTTTCTTACTATTGCTTTTTTACAGTACCTTCCCCTCCTGCCACTTCCTCGTATCTTCTATTTTCTTTATATACTTTTACATTGTATTATTTGCTATATGGTATAGACTGTTGCTATGTTGATACTTCTTCTCCACATCTATCTTTCCCATCTTGTGTAAATTTCACCTTTTGAGATTTATTTATATGACTCCTTTCTTTCTTCTCTTCTCTCTTTCTACCTCTCTCTCTATTGTTTCAAAGATCCCGATCAAATATCAAAGCAGAGATTACATAACAATACATTTTCTTATAATTGAAGATGTTGATCTGATCGATCGGTCGATAGGATATAATAGGATAGGATAAGAAAGTAGAGAGTTTGACCACAGAATCCTTATGGATAGGAGAGTTGTCTGTTTGGTATACTTAGTTAATCTTTGGAGAACTAATTCGTTGAATTGGAAAAATTTAGCTAAGCCAAATACGTACATATGTATGTATTATCTTGAAATATCACTTTCAGGAATAACAATCTGCTGCTTAGCATTCAAACATTGAGATACTCCAGGGATTCCTATCAATGCTTCTTCGTATATTAGTGAATGCGATTGGATAAGAAGGTTGGGCCGTTACAGAGGGCGAGTCTGCCTAGAATCCTTATGGCTAGGATCGTTGTCATTTCAGTATCTTTAGTTGGTAACAAAGATCGCCTAACTACTTTGGAGAACTAATCCGTAAAATTGGAAAAATTGAGCTAAGACATTTATGGAATATCTTGAAATATCATTTTTGGTTCACATACAATATTATTGTGCATAGTTAAAGTGAATGTTTCTAAATTTGAGTCCATACCACTGACCAAACCTTAAACAGATCTCTCCTATAAAGATAGACTTAAGAAGTTAAAACTTGCGGTTTGTTTTTTTTTTTTTGGTGGTACTTCACTACTAAGTTGGCTTCTGGGTCTGAACAGCAAAACTCTCTCTCAATTTTCGTTTGTTGAGAAGGGAAGAGCGCGGGTCACTCAATCGCTATGATCGTTGTTAGTGTAAAACTGACACCAAATAAGAATCAACGATCAGTTGCGGTGTTTTTGGTGTTTTACGTAAATGTTAAGCGGGTGAATTTATCAAAATTGGTTGCATGTAGTGGAAGGTTAAAAGGATGTTGTTTGTTTTTACAATACAGAATCATGACATTATGACAAACAAATGTTGACCATTTTTTTTTTCAATTTCTATATTTTAGTTTTCTTATTTTTTTTTCTTTTTATTTTTCTTTCTAGTCTTCAACTATAAACACAACAATACAAAGTGACAAACAACAACAACAACAACAACAGCAACAGGTGATGACAACGCCAACAGCACAGGAATTGAGTACATTGGAGCAACTTATAGAGAATGTCACAAACAACAACAACAATAACAACATAAACAACAATAACATCAACAAATTTGAACAAAATCAAGATCATCATCAACAACAACAAGAAGAGCAATTATTGGTATTATCCAATAATATGATGGATCAACAACAACATCATAACCAACGCCTTCATGGTCCATTGACTCGTACAATTTCCCAACCTCAGCCGCCGCAGCAACAGCAGCAGCAACAAGATGCTAATGTCTCCTCATTGGTAACCATAATCGAGAACATGGGTGGCATGAATTTGCATCGTAAATTGGAACGTACACAATCCGAACCTTTGCCACAACAGCCCCCAATGAATGCTTCAAGGTAAGAGAGAAAAAATAGAATAGATACGAAAACCAAAACAACCGACCGACCGACCGACCGACCGACCGACCGACCGACCGACCGACCGACCGACCGACCGACAATGTGTGGGGTGGCTATTTGTAAATCAGTAAAAGAACGAACTACGACGTACGTACTCATGATGTGACAATCTCCAAAATCATAACAGCATCGTGATGAAGACTTCTTGTTGAGTATTAATCCATCCTCCTCTCAACCAATGAATTGAAATTTATTATTTGTGGCAATATTTTTATTAGGGGCCCGGGGTTTTGAGTGCTGCACGCGCGGTTTGAAGTTGAGTTGGTCGGTCTTTTATCCCCGCCATTAAAACTGAATCATAAATCGGTAATCTAAGCCGAACTGAATGTTTTGTCTGTTTGTCCGTTAATTGTTGTTCGTTCTTAAGACTGTTGAATTTGTAGGAATTGCAATTGAAGGGAGGACAAATTAATATCCGCCGTTCTTAATCAGAAATTTGGCATTTATTGTGAAAGAATGGTATATTACGTTTTATTGAAAGTATTATGTGTCCATCGCTAGATAGTATGATGTGAAGTGCTCCTCAGACAGGCCATGTATGTGCGTGTTATAGATTGGATCAAGTGACTATCGAAAGGTGCAATATCCGGTGCATATTGAATGTTTCAAAGTAGGTTTTGATCGGAGCCGGAACGTGTGGATGAGTGCTCGGCTCAAACTCATGAATTGTGTTCGGTAGAGAGCTTCAGTAATGGTTTCTTTGCGTTTGAAAAACTTATATTTAATACACCACACCAAGCTGATCCCATCAAATACACTTCAAAGTCAATTGAACAGAAAATGGCCACGTATTTCTTCCTCAACCCAATACACTTAGTGTATGCTATTAGTCCAGTGTTATTATTTTTTAATCACACCACCCCACCTATCATTTGGTTAGTAGTACATAGTACACACATACATATATGTACATACATTTTTTATGAAATTTTTGATTTTCATCATGATTTTTTTTTTTGTTTACTAAATAGATATAAAACCGAATTGTGTCGCCCTTTTGAGGAGGCTGGTGAATGTAAATATGGTGAAAAGTGTCAATTTGCTCATGGATACCATGAGTTACGTAATCTACAGCGACATCCAAAGTATAAAACTGAATATTGTCGTACGTTCCATAGTGTTGGATTTTGTCCGTATGGACCGCGTTGTCATTTTGTTCATAATGCAGAAGAGGCACGTGCTAATAGCAATAACAACAACAGCAACAACAACAACAGCAATGGAACTTCAATGACACCAACACCAACACCAACAACAGCAGCAGCAGCAACGTCAACAACAGCAGCAGCGGCAGCAACAATCAACACTCAACAAGCATCGCAATTAAATACAACAACTACAGGAGCAGCAGCAACAGCAGCAGCAGCAGCAATTAAACAACATAACTATCAAAATTTTAATAATGCCGGATCATTGGGAGGATTAGGAGGAGGAGTCGGAATCGTCGGCGGAACCGTCGGCGGAACAACACAAACAGCAGCATCAGCTGCTGGTGTGGCTGCTGCCTCTGCACTTAATCCATACTTTCTACCTTTAAGTCCACCATTAAGCATGTCAACTGGTTCAGATCGTGAATCACCAACTGGTTCACTTTCCCTTAGTCCAACCAGCTCAATGACCAATTTTCCATTTGGCGAACAAATGATAAATAGTGCAGCAACATCAGCTGGAGGAGCAACAGCATCAACGACAATAATGGAGACTGGAGGATCAGTCACATCCACAACAACATCAACATTGTCGTCAGCATTTTCTTCATTCATAAGTACAACACCACCAGAGAGTCCAAATGCACCAATCTCACCTGTGAATACACCACCACCACAACCACAGTCTTCTTCATCGTCATCATCCTCATCCTCTCTATCCTCTTCATTATCAATGTCGTCGTCATCTTCGATGTCATCATCATCAACAACATTGTTTTATCAACCAACAACAGCAATGTATTTTGATGCATTCAACAACAACAACAACAACACCATCATCATCAACAACAACAATAATAACAACAACAATTGCAGTAGTAAACAATTATTACAAAAGAGCATTAGTTCACCAATCACCAACAACAACAACACCAACACCAATCAGCAACAACAACAACAACTAGAAACTTCTTGTGGAATCATTGGTAGTGGTCTTAATGTTGTCAGTGTTGGTGGAGGCGTCGTTGGTGGTGTCGCCGGTGGTGGTGATGTAACATCAGTTTTTGGTGTACCACGTTTACCGGTTTTCAATCGTTTAAGTTCAGTTGTTGGTGGTAATGATAACATCAACAACAGCAGCAGCAGCAGCAGCAACAACAACAACAACATTGCTTTGTCAACAGCAACATCATCCACTTTAATCAATTATCAGTAAAAGATTAGATTTAATTAAGCAGAAGTGAGGGTGAGGAAGAAAGCGTCAAGACAGAGGGAGAGAGAGAGTGATCTCACATTGATGAAAACGAAATCCAACAATAACAAAACCAACAAATCCTCTCTCAGAATATCTGTTACTTTCCAGCTCT